>BJCM01000687.1:7537-25460 GCA_018326385.1 Flaveria bidentis | reverse complement strand
GCCCCCCCCCCCCCCTTTTCATCATTAGTGCTAATTTTGGTCCGGTAGCACAAACTTTTAGACCGGGAGTGTAAATTAATTTTATATATAACGAGTTCGCCCACCATAAAAAAAATTAATTTTGCCCCCGCCCCCTTATAAAGATATCCAAGCTCTGCCACTGAATAACAACTATATTACCATTGGGATATGAAATCAAGCAAAAAAGAGATAGTAACATACTTTCACTTCATTTGTAAAGTTGTAACTTAACTTCTAAAAACATTAGTACAACCACTATCCTTCTGAAGATTAGAAAAATCATTTATAATGGCTTTCAAAATTGGAAAAGCAATCATAAAGGTTTTCAATAGTTGAAAAAATGAAACTAAATTATATTGCTATTCATTGAAAATTCCCTTAAAAAATAATGAAAATGAGCATGATTTTTTGCATAAATGAACCATAATATCATCCAAGAAGATACGAAGCCAATATAAATGACAAAAGAAATGCCTTTTATCATGTTATAGTTATAAATAATCACGTACTTGTTGCCCACTAGTGAGACGAGGAATAGGTTGCCGAGATTCATGTCTTCTAGAAGATGAGGAAATTTCAGAATCTTCTTGCCATTGGTGTCTTGTCTTTCCATTTCCTTGAACATAATCAAACTCGTTCTCCAAGTCATCAACATCATCCTCGTCATCATCACCATCAACACGTGGGCTCCCTACAATATTCATATTTCATTTTTGAAGAGAATTAAACAAAATCATCCAGATATAGTTATCTCATAGAACTATAAATGGAAATTTCAACCCATGGTGCAAAAGAATTAAACAGTCTATGTTGTTGAAGGCGCAAAGGCCTCGCCTGTCACCTAGGCGCAAGGTGCAAAAGGCGCATGCCCGAGACAAAAAAAGACACACTACTAGAAACAAGAAAAAGAAAAATACATAATAGCCATAGAAAAATAAAGTACATAGTGTAACATACAAAACTTAAAAATCTAGTAATAAACAAATTCAAGAATTCAATATTTAAAGATCTTTTTTTTATTTTCCTGCACTCATTTTCTGTAGTGTAACATACAAAACTTAATGATCTAGCATAAAAAAAATTAAAAACTGAATATTTAATATACTTTTTTATTTTTTCTGCATTTGGTACTATTTTTCTGCACTTTGTACTATACAAATCAGCTTTTTCTCTTTCTATCATCTTTTAAACTCTCTCATCATACAATCACACACCAAACCTCTCCTCTTTCTCTTCTTACCAAACCTGCTACAAAGAAAAAACTCCCCCAAACTTCATATTATGGCCGGAATCTTGCCGGAATGTAGCAGGAGTTTCGATGCTCCTAGGCGTGCGCATTTGGCGATTTTGACAACTCAGCTAATAGTGAATATAAAATAGCTAGGAAACGATTCGAAAGGGTATTTTTATGCATATAGAATCCTAAATCATTTCACTTACAAAGTTGGATTATTTTTGTAATAACATCATATGGTAATCACATTTAACCCATAATTATAATATCTTTCAAGGATAAAGTATGCTGGGCAACCCAAACATTCAAGATCTTGCATTAAGTTCATCGGTGTATTCAAATTAACTTATAGGCCACCAAAGTATGTATTTGGTTTAATTTGTACCAATTGTAGATAATAACATGTCAGGTGACAAAAATGTCGTTACAAATCTCTAAAAGGCAAAAATAGCTATGATGAGGTATCAGCATGTTGTGTATTTAAACTTATTGTAATTTCAAAAAAAAATAAACAATTAAGGGCTATATCATCAACCAACATGCTTTTGGCAGAAATAAAGAGAAATAAAACCAGATACATACTTGGGATGGCTTCTACGTGCATGTCACATTTTTATGAAGAAAAAGCTTGACCACTATCACTGCAACCCGTAAACCAACCCCCATTTTTCAACCTCAACTATGAACCATAACAAGTCTTTGATAAACATAAGCTAACCTTTGTGTCTTTTATATCGAGTCTTGCATTGAGGGCAAACTTGATTTCCATCTCTTCTTTCATACTCATAGCAAGGTCTACAGACTGGAAAAGCACACTCATTGCAAGCAACAAAAATGTCACCATTTTCAGTGAGCCCAAGTGTGTCACCACAAATTTGACAGGTTTGCCCATTTAAATTCGTCAGTGGCTTCGGCTGTATGATTAATCAACAAGTCAACAACAATAAATAAATATATTATGTACTAAAAATGTCTTAGTGCTCGAATTAATGAAAGAAAACCAAACTGAATCTATATAGAATAGTTGTTGCCCAAATTTATCCAGCAGTGTAAAGTAGCAACACATCACAATTTCACCGATCAGGTATATGATACAATCACCCCCATGATTTAGATGTCTAAAATGCACGCCAAAGAGGACATTGGACAATTGGAGAATAATGTGAATCAAATTTGTTGCAATTTCATGGACATATGGAACCTCTTTTCCTCAAACATAATCATCAAGATCAATTAAAGAAAGGATTTTTATACTAATTTTATTTAATTTACAGCCACGGAACTAAATCATATTTTGTTAGAACTGAAAACGTGTCGTATTAACCACTAAATCTTACTAAATTATCATTGTGTGACAGAAAAAAACACATTGCATGTGCAGTAAGTCAGTAAACATCAATCGTAACACAAGATCAAATTCTGGCTCATTTATTAATTTGGTAGTTCAGAACGGAGCAGAAAAATAAAAACATCAATGTCAAATACAATCTGGGTTAGGATCTGAAATCCAATGTAAATTAACAGCAAGCCAAAACTAATAAATCACAATCATAACCAACAGTTATGACTAAACTAAAACACTCGAATCTGGAGGACAAAAAGGAAATATCAGTTTGAATTAGAAAAGAACCCTAATGTTAATCTCACTTCACACTCAGCACACTAATAACACACTTAGATCTAAACAAAAATCACTACAAATTAAGTTTTGAACACTCAAAACACAAATGGGCATTAATGAAAGCTTAAAGAACACATACCCCTCCATCAGAATCATGTCTTATTCTCACCAACTCATTCCTTTTGTGAGATCCAGCAACCAATCCTGCGTTTGCCTGCATATCTTTGGATTAGAGAGGAAATAGAAGGCTATTTAAGAACCCCCAAATGATAAATATTGAAACTTTTTCTTGATGTTATGAAGGATCTTGAAAATCAGTGAAGTCTCATGGTCATTGTCTTGAATGGCCCGTTCTTGATCTCTTCGTTTCCGATTGTTTTCCAAAAACCATTGGAGACATCTAAAATATTACAAAGAAAAACCAATTTAACTAATTTGAAAATAGTTTTCTCGTAAGAATAAGATATTATTGATTTTCTTAACATTTACCTTCTTATTGCATTTTTAGATTCTTGTTACTTTACTTTTAAACTTACATAAACATGTGTTAGTTGATGAGGGTCCTTTACGTAATTGGGACAAGCTTCCTACGTGTTCTATTAAATTTTGTTTTAAGTTTTTTGTGTCATTTTAAAATCTCTTAATTTTCAATGAATATTACAAGGGTTTGGTTATTTAGACATCTCATAATTATAAATCAACACCCTAAATTTTTTATACATGTCGTATAGCCCATACGCGTCGTATAGGGGGTGGGTCGTATAGGGCTATATGTGTTGTATAGTAATTTGACAACCCTTTGAATTTTTCCTCGTAGTTAGTGTCAAAATACGCTATACACGTAGTATAGCTCTATATGTATCGTATAGGGGGTCGTATAGAAGTATATGTGGCGTATAGCAATCTGACAGCCCCTTGATTTTCCTCGTTTTCAGTATTTTAGACCATATACGCCGTGTATGGTACCATATGCGGCGTATAGACGGGCGTCGATTTACCCAAGTGAGTGTCTCTTTATTAGGACACTATTGCAATATTATTTAAAATGTTTATGTGTTTAACTTAAAAAAAAACTAAGCGAGACAAACAAAACATGTATAAATCTAGGAGCCTATTTAGTAATTTTTTATTTTGATTTAATTTCAACAATTATGAAACTTTATTGTTATTTAGAAAAAAAATTCATTGTTATTACCTACATCAAATTAAAAAAATTTGAATTTTTTTTACGTATTAGTAACCAAATTTTATATATGTTTTATTACCTTAATTTTTAAAAAATAAACATTTATTAAAATTTTACCTATGATTGAAAAACCTAGCAAGATCGAGTGACTTAACAAAAATCTTAAGCGTCTTTACTCGAACAATTGATAAACTTATTATTATATGACGAAGTAATCTTTTAATGGATAAAGAGGGATTAAAATTTAAAAAGATTGGTGTCTTTATATTTTAGGAAGACTAAATAAGGAGGATATGAAGATTGTCATACCGGTTTATTTAAACTTTGGATTTATTTTTTGTTTAAAAAAAAGTTGTATATTTCTATTTTGTAAGACAAGAAGAATAAATAAGTATCACATATTTGAAGGAACGTGAAATAATAAAATTCACTCTACCAAAGATCTTAAATGTTACCAGATATATCCATAATAAATCATGTGAATGCTATCCATAACTATATATATAATGGAAACTTGTTGGGTTTTTTATATTAGTTATAAATAAATAAAAAAGTTGAATGACACAAAAGTTTGATAAATTGATTATCATACATGGGAAAAGAGTTTATCATTTTCAAATACAAGAATGCCAATATATGAATACAATATAAAATTTTACATTTACTACAAAACGATTATAAAATATGTTTTACTTATAAAATACGAGTAGTTTGCAATTATTAAACTGTTTATCCTCTTCTGTTTATAAGCACAGGCATAACATGTTTAACAAGTAACACCCACAATATTCTAATAACTCCATAGTCCACATTATATTTATTTTCATGAAAGCAGGTACAGTAATGTCCTTCATAACTTATCCAAACTTCATATCAGATTCAAAACTACATTACCATCAACAAAAAGAAACAGAACATAAGATAAGATTGTCAACAATAGGGGTAAAATGGTCAAAACACCAACTCCCTCTCTTCTTCAGCTTCATTGATACCGCAACCCTGAAAAATTACGAGTATTTAACCGCATTATAAACACAATGTAAATCACACCCATATTTGTAAGTAAATATGTATATGCCCTTACCAGAAACCTTAGATGCAAGAAAATTAGTTACATGCATCAGTAAACAAATTCTCTAAGTGAATTGCACTTGTAACATCGCACCCGCAGACCATAATTGTGTGCATTGCAGTCAGGGCTGTACGAATCAAGTCATTAGCATCAGTCAAATTTTACTCTACAAAAGTAGTGAAATAGTCTGTGATTTGTTTATTTAAACGTGCTATTTGCTTCTTTTTTTAAAGCAGATGTATTCGTTTAGATGAAGAATATTGGTTATGCTAATCTGCTTATTTTAGAAAGACATAAGAGGTTTGAGATTGCATATTTCAAACTGATAATTCCTGGTGGATACAAAATTACAAGTTTACATTTATGGTGAATTAAGTTTTGTAAATAGGTTCACTGCTTCTGCTTACAAACATAAGATTATGCTAAAATTATACTAGAAAAAAAGGGGAGAATTATGTAAGTACCGGCAACAAAACCAGTCTCCAGTCGTCCACCCTCTCCGACTGATTCTTGCAATCCTTTGAGCAAAGATACCAAAATTCACATGAGGAGAAACAGGGTTAGAGTATCCAACACTACCACCCAAAGCTGGAATATTTTTAATTGCGCCACATCTGAAGCAGAATTTCCTGTTAGCAAAGTTGTGGGCCTGACAGAGCCCAGCATTACAGAACCAGTCTCCGGGCCTAAAGTTACAAACCCAAGGCCTAGGAGCACAAGTGTGGACCTGGATTAGCCTAACAAAAGGCTCATTGCATCCTCGGCATTGTGTTCTCCAATGGAAGTTTGGACATCGACACCTAGCACAAACCCACTCTCCTGCCATGCTCTTTTGCTTCTGTACATCACCAAAGTCAAAATAATTACAGGTCTGTTTATTGACTTTGCGTGTGTGTGTGTGTGTAAATGTTTTCTAACTTTATTGATATAAATAGTTTTAAGATACTGCTCATTCCATCTTGTAAAAAACAACTACTTTATGATACAACTTTAATAGGATAACACTTAAATTTCTTATGATCAAGCTTAAGGTAACCATTTCTAAATATCTTGTTTAGAAGCAAATAAGTAATAATCTATGTCTCATTGTAAATATTAACTACCTAAAGAATCAGGAATTGAAAAAATAAAGGATCATCTATGCACTTAAATCTATTATTGATGATTTATACAACGATAGACCATAATAAAATAAAGGATGAAAACAATTAAAAAATAGAAAAATGTTAAGGTATATTAAACTAAGGATTAAAAAAATGTATGACTAAACATAAAAGTTTGACTAGCAGCAGGATCATCTATACAATTTCATCTCAGCATCTCATACAAACGGCAACAATCAAAATTGATGCACACACGGAATTCTTTAAACACGTAGATATGTTTATTAGCCATAACTATGAGTTACCTATCAACATTACAACAATAATATTCAGAGACTTAGATCTTTAGACAATATGTTACCAATATACACATTTTTTCACACAAATAGCTCTATTAAAAATTATAAATTAAAATAACAAAAAAATTCATGTATGAAATAAGTGCAGTCTTGGAAAAGGGCATTTTAGATATTTGATAAGTTTAAGCAGTCCTTGAGACTCTGTAGGCACACACAAAAACCTAGTATTAAAATTTACTCATAGTTCCATGGGCTCATTCACTCAACTGAATAAATTCTTTGTAAATGATATATAGAGGCAGGTATTAACCAATTACCTGAAATTATATTTTATTGCTAACAAGTTCAAATAGATAAAATAAAAGAAAAAATGATAAACAAGTTAAAGATTAGCAATGGCAAATCAAGGAATTACAACCTCCTATTCAGAAAACTTGATCATTATCTAATTATAGTTTATGTAAGATTAAGCAATCTAGAAACTATTTATGAAACTCTTAAGAAGAGAATAAAGCATGTTGGCATGTCAACGTGACCAGCTAACCTGCCCATTTTGTCACCAAAGACTGATAAGTTCAGTAGCAGCAACATACATGAGGTGGACCTCAATATGACCAGCAACCATTCTCATAAATGTTTTTTTGCATTTACTCATGAAAAATCCAACTATGGTGGCCAAGCAAATTGTCAACGCCTTAAAGAAGAGATGCTTGTTATTTTTTTAATTAAAAAGGGTTCGTGGAAACGAAAGATGAACTTTACCAGCATTAGGTTAAGGAATAGTTTCAACTACCAGGGAAGATTAAGGGGCTGTTTGATTTGCTTCTTACCCGGTCAAAATGTGTGACCCGCTGACCCGGTCAGTCATTTTGGCGGGTTAGCGTGTTTGATTCTCACTTTTTTGCGTCTGACCCGGTTCGACACCACTGACCCATGCATATTTTCCTTTTTACCCGGTCATTTTTGGAACAACCCCTTACCCGGTCACCACCTTCTGATCGAGTAAGGGATTTCAAACAGCCCCTAAGACAATTTGTCAATCAACATGTTGAGGAAACAATGTGTAACAAAAATAGGTCAAAATCTCGATGCAATCTCCACGATGTGCTGGCAGAGAGAATTTGACCTCTACATGAAAACTTATGCATTTAAGGTCTTCCAAGTTCCAAGTGCACAGATAACATACACAAAGCATGTGAGCAAGCATTATTTAAGATAAGAAAGATAACCCAATAAGCCAAAATAAGGCTTATGAGGGGAACGTTTGGCCTTTGTAGTTGGAGCTGTGAGTTTTTACTTGTATAGCAGTGTTTGGTGGAAGTAGTTACAGCTGTAACTGAAAAGTGTAAAGTAACATAAAAAGGTAATTGGGTTATTTTGTTTTCAAAAGTTTACTTCTGAAAGCTACTTTGGGTTTTCTGAAATAAAATCTGAAGTTGTCATCCAAACAAAGTTTTTTCAAGAAGAGATTATAATTTATAATAAAAGTTCAAACCTTGAACCAAATCCTGAAATTAGATATAAGGTTTAATTAAAATAGACCATAGTTGCATACTAGACTCGTTGATAAACAATGAAGTTCACTATGAAATGGTTAATTAAAAACAAGTGTAAATTATATGATAAATTCGTCATCTATGTATTCGGGTAATCATGGGTTAGGTCTTTAATCTTCATTAACTATACAGACCGTCCATAAGTTTGATGATTTGTAATGATATTCCCTTAACAATAATGATCGTTAATAAGTGGATTAAGTCATACACATGTGAAGGATGATTAAAAGAGAAGGGGGGTGATTACCTAAATGCCCTCACATGCCTATCACATGTGCATGACTTAACCCACTTATTTAACGAATGTTATCGTAAAGGACAATATCATCACAGACAATTAAACTTAAGGACGGCCTACGTAATTAATAAAGATTATGGACCTAATACATAAAGGACAAATCATGTAATTTACTCAAAAAACAAGGTTTGACTTGGGCAAGAGCGAATGGTCTAAAAATGAGAAAATTGGGGCATATGGGATCAATTGTGGGAGTAAACCACAACTCACCTTAAGACGATAAAGATGCATTGGCACAATATATATAACCATAATATAAAAGGATAGCCTAAAACTTCTCATATGATCCCCTCACTACAGACAAGGACATCAAATGAGATCAAACACAATTTGATTAATTTCAAATAAATTCTAGATTCCCTTAAAACCAGTTTTCGCAAAGAGATGGACACTACTAAGATCACAGTAAGCTAACAAGTTCTATAGCTAGATGCCTGAAATCTTTTCCTAATCTAAAGAGACCTAAAAGAAATGAAGACTCTCCATAGTTCAGACCATATTAAGATACAATTCACTCAAATCATATTAAATGAGCAAGCTCTAGCTAAATGCCTTCAATCTTTTCCTAAATTACGAGACATGAAAGAATCAAACCCTTTTGAGATACTATTCACTCATTATGAAATAGAGAAATGAAATTAGATCAAATACCTTATGTAAATCCAATATGAGTTTCTTTTCTTTCTCCTAAATACATAACCAAGTAACCCCACATAAGATTAAATACACCCACATGTCATAATCTAAGTAACATCACCATTTGGGTATTCCTCCACAAAAAAAATCACTTCTTCAGAGTGGTAAAAAATCACCTAAATTGACAAACCGGTTCATTAAACTTAACTAATAAAGACCTAATAATGCTTGCCATCAAATTAAATCATAGTAATAGTTATATACATACATGAGGTTTGATATCATTAACCCTGTTGAGAAAAAACAAAGAAATCATGTTGGCATAATTGAAAGCCATAAACACTAACTCCAAACAATCAAAGACAATGCTTCCCATTTGTAACATAAGTTACCTAACAAGTGATCACACATAAGATTAAATAGCCGCAAGTCATAATCTAAGCAACATCACCGTTTGGGTATTGCTCTACAAACAAAAACCACTTTTTCGGAGTAGTAAAAATCACCTTAATTGACAAATTAGTTCATTAAATTTACCTCATAAAGACCTAATAGTGCTTGCCATCAAATTAAAACATAAATAATTACATTCCATACATAGAGCTTTGAAATGATTAACCCTATTAACAATACGCAAGAAATCCTATTGGCATTATTAGAAGCCATAAACACTTACTCTAAACAATTAAAGACAATTCTTTCCATTTGTAACATAAGTTACCTAACAAAAGCATAGCGAGAAAGAAATCTGAATAATCAACTAGATCTAAGTGTTACATGTACCAAAAAGACACCTTAACTTCAATGCAATTAAGCGAGTGCTTGAGCAAACGCCCAATCGAAGGTGCAATAGTTGGTACAAAACTCAACAATGTGCAAAATCGATAAACAAGGTCGAGGATATGATAGAGGAGAAAGGGCGCAATAGAGGAAAGAGAAGAAAAGGCAAAGCAATTAGGGATTAGGGATTTAATGTACTTTCCTTGGTGCTTCAAACTCATATAAAAAGAAAAAAAATCAAATTTGCAAAACAATCAATACTTAATTTGCAAATTACAAAAAAATACACAAAAAGAGTTTCCTAATTGACACACTAAAGTGTTAGGTTTGAAACACGTAGGTTCGCATTATTCAAATTATATAGATTTAGCCACCTTACTTTCCCATAATTTAAATTTTTTTCCTAAACATATCCAAGATTTTGCCAGAGCACTTGTCATGTTACAAGAAGAATATATTCCAAAATCAAATGATCACACTAACGATGCCCAAAATATCCATATCCATAAGTATGTGCTATTTAACACGATAATAGCCTGGTTGTTGGGCCTATATCATGTTTAAACCCTGCCAGATGAACCATTTTCTGCCACCAACTTAGTCCATAGATAACACCTCTTAGACAAGATGGTCTAATACAATTACTAACATCATATGAATAAAAAATAGGTGTGTTTTCTTTAAAAATTCAGCTATTATCTCCTATCATTCTTAAATTTATGCTAGTTCACTTTTTTAGATAATTTCAAACTTTTACAAGTTATAATTTGCAAACCTATAAACTGGATGAGTTAAATTAGGATTATAGAGTTCAAGATTAGAGAAGGCTTGAATAGAATGATGAATGTACTGAATATATTCTACATTCTTAGTTCAAGATGGGAAAATGTGTGACATATGATTAAAATATCATCAAAATTCTCTATAGAAATAGAAGATAACATTCACTATCATGCCACATAATCACACCAAATACGTCATTCCCCAATGTCACATCACTTATTTTCTTTCTTGTTGATCCCAAAAAACGTCATTCAGCTAGATGGGATTTGCAAACCACTCCAAATGCTGATTGTAATTTACAAACATGAAAAAGACCAACACTTTCTTGCAACATATCACCTAAATTCTCAAACAAGGCCACTATTTTGAAGGGGCCTCTCTTTGAAATGACTCCATTTAAATAAATTGTAAAATATAGCGTATTTTATCAGGAATGATAATGAAACCTTGTATGTGGATACTTATAATATAACTTCCTTAATATTGATGAACATTTTTTCATATATTATAGTTTTTTGTTTCCAAGGGCCCTATTTTGTGATCATGGCACAGGGCAACCAAAATCCTCCATAGGACAACCCTTGTGCTACAAAATAAGGCCTAAACATCCTATGTTACCATTTTAAAAAAACTAGTTTTTCCTCCGCGTATGATTCATTAGCCTCGAGTTTTTTTAATAGCAGAGAAGCCTTTTCACGAGCTTTTGTAGATCCTCTCACAGACAGCTCAGCTAACACAAACATGAGATCAGACAATCTCATTGCTTCTTTCAAGCATTCCTCACTTTCATCAAAAACACGAATAAGTATCTCAGTCGCACCTTCATTACTCATCATGCACCTTCCTTTCAATACATCAAGCATTCTACTCACTATATAAGGTGTATTTATCAAAGCTTTTAGCCCTTCGTCAAACCTAGCAACAAGCCCCAAAATAGCAAGAGCGGTCCCACTCAAATCTTTACAGTCTTCATTCTCCACTAATCTCAAGAGAACATTGACTGCACCTAATCTAACAGCTAAGGTGCAATTCCCGTGGAAGTGCACCAACTCAGCAAGTGAGCTTAAGAGGTGATGTGTCACAGGACCTTTAGGTTTTGAGACCGCCTTCAATAAAGCTTGAATGGTATTCGATACACCAAAAATTGCTTTGTTTTTGTCTAGCATTGCTAGACTGCAAATCAGAGAAGCCGCTAACTTACTAGATTCGGGGGACCCACGAGAAAGGATTATAGTATTGAGTTGTTGAATGGTTGCCATGTCAGCAAGGGTTGATTTGAGATTAGGATTTAATGACAGATTGAAGAGTACAGAGAGTGAAAGTTTTTCAAGTGTATGAGAGGAGGACTTGAGTATGGAGAGAATGGTGGCGATGACATCATCATTCTGCACAACTAAGTTTCTGTGTGAAGGACTTGTTTTTGTGATGGAAACTAGGGTTTGAAGTGCCTTCTCTTTAGCTTCATCATCACAATCAGATCGAATTTGGTGGATGCACTCAGAAATGGTGTTCTTAATCTTATTAGTTGCCATTACAAATGTTAATGAAACTAGTTGTTAAGTTATATATAAGATGAAAACATACTTTTTTGATGATTCCAATGTCTTTGCTTTGTAATTATCACCATATAATGGCAGGCCTTGGAGCATTGTCTGATGTATACAAACTGCATAGTACACAAAGATCAAGATCATTGGTTGCCTGTTAATAATATAAACAAATATGATATAAGAATCCCTCATCAATCTTCAAATTTTAATGGTATAAAAGCTGCATTACTCATTAAACCATAATATGTTTCTCAACTTCCAAGCATTACATAACTACATAAGTTGTAGCATCTAAAACAAAATCAAAATTAGTTAACCATAAATCCAAAATATCAAGGTTTAATAGATCTGATCATACCCTAGGTTAAGTAACCAGCTGATTAATTGGTCAATGCTAGTCTCCAGACCAAGCAACATCACTTTCACTTTCATCTTTTGGTTCTGGTGATTGTGGTGATACAATCAGAAAGTCACGCCTTATATATTGTCATTGCATAATCTGATTTCAAGTTTGTTCATTTACATGTCGCCTCCTCCTCCAAAAGCTCTCACTATTAATGAAATATAGTAGTACGTGTTACAAGGCTATATATACGTTTGATCTATCAGATGACGAAAACCTAAGTGGACTAAAGATCAATCAAGTGAATAAAAAGTTATATTACCGTTTGATAGAGAAACGGAGGTTGCAACGGATCCAAGTGGTGATACATACAGCATTTATCAGAAACCTACCATCTTTATAGATCGAGGGGCTCCAACCCTTCACCAAGGTTTACCTTTGTATTGTAACTTCAAAGGGGTTTTGTTATTAGACTCCAGATTGTGGATGTTTGTTCTTATATACGTTGTTATTCTCTGCTTACATATCTATGCTACTTACTGTATAACATTAACTCGTGGTGATAATTTATCCCATAATTTTTCGGTCTATGTAAATCATCATTGAAAATTATCTCGGATTGTCATAAAACTCTTGCCTACATTCATAAATCACCACCGAACGTGCACCATTGTTTGATTGAGATTTAGTGTTTGTCATATTTTGTTTGATTGGGTCTATTGTTGTCAATTGAACAACAACATACCTCAATCAAACAAAACATGACAATAGCATACTTCAATCTTACAGCAGCTCTCAATCGAATAAAGGTACATGTTAGAACAAAATGTGAAGATTAATTGAAATCTTACTGTAAACCTCAGTTGAACAACATGAGTTAGAGTTAATCGAATCCTTTAAATCAAAGCGTTTGGTCTTACTAGTCACTCATGTTTTATAGTTTTAATTTATTAATTTATTTTAATTAGATAATTAGGGTGTTAAAAAAAGACTAGAATACCCTCATATTTAACTGAGATTTTAACGGAGTTAGTAGAGTGGATGAAAATAATAATATTTGATAAATTACAATGACTGAAATGACAAAAAAAAAGTTATTTGAATTGAAATAACAAATTCAACAAATCGTCAGGGACGAAAATAACAATGTACTTTAAAATAAAACAAAGCAAGTGAATATCAAAAATATATCAAGCTAACATATACAAATAAATGTCCTAGTCAAGAACAAACACCAAGAACATATGGAGGAGGATAACAAAAAGTGTGCCCTATAACACGTCACATGTGTCATTCATCTCCAAAGTCCAAACTCTTTAACATGTATCAAAGGAACACAAGTGAAAGAACATATTTTTTACAAGTTGACCTTGAGATATCTGCTACATCTTTGTATACGCATAGCAAGGAGTACCTACACTATACCAAAAGATGTCAATAGATCTCCACAACTCTTTAACACATACGTCTACATATTTAAAACTTTTGAATGAATGAATTCCTTAAGTCATTGTTGAGTTAAACTATTAAAATTATCTTATTTTTAAACATCAACGGCATCAATATGAAAGGCAAACATCTTATGCAAAAGTAAAAAACTCAAGAAAAACACAACTTTGATGCAAAAGTAGACATGCTGATAAGTGAAGCGTATTTGTAGCTTGTTTATTAAATCAATTCATATAAATGATAGATTTTAATTATACCTGGCAAAATGGGCGGGGCGGGTTGGGTCGGGTATCGGGTCAAGACGGGTTTGGATTAGAATGGGTTCGGGTCAGAACGGGTTTGTGTCAAAAACGGATCAGGATGGGTTCGGGTCAAATGGGTCGGGTGAGGATGGGTCGGATCAAAAAATTATAAAATTTTCAATTTTTCAACAAATACCATAAAAATATATAAACCACAAATAAAAATTATTTCAAGCATTGATAAAACTCCTACTTAAAATAGTAAACTAAGAGTGTTTTAACATACAAAATATGCATATCATTTAAGTTTCTTCCAAAAAGATGAAAATATGAACAATATAATAAAAACCAATGAAACTCTACCGTAACACTTAATCACCAACAACAACATTTTATCACCTGCAACAACACTCATCACCTACCACAATTCAAAATTATAATCAAGAAAATTAATAAAACCTCAATATACAAAATTAACAATATTTGAAGTGTGTTAAGAATGGATAATTGATATTACCTAGAAGTTGCTACTGTCATAAGTCGAAATCAACGCTTCAATATCGTCTACAATTTCTTCCTCCATCTCGTTTCCGTTCTCGTTCTTTTCTGAATATACAAAAAATAAAAGATGTGTGATTTACTATTAAAATTACATATAAATATGAAAACACATGCATATTTAAAGTTATAAAGATTCAAAAAACCTAATTAATACCTTCTAAATCAAACAACCAATCATGAGTGCATAACAAAACCTCGACATTTGAAGATACAAGTGAACATCGAAATTTACTTATAACTCGACCACCAATACTAAAAGATGATTCTGAAGCAACGGTCGTGATTGGAATGCTCAAAATATCACGAGCCATTCAAGCCAATTGTGGATACCTTCCTTGATTATCCTTTCAGTATTGTAAAACATCAAGTTGTTTTCTATCAAGTGAAGGTTCCTCAAGATATATTGTTAATTGTGATTTTTCTCTCTCAAGACTTTTAAATTGGCTTTCAAATGACTCAAACCCATCCAACTCATCAAATACATCAACCCTAAGATTTGAACATCCAGCCAACGAAGAATCATGTGTCTCTAAACGAACATCGTACTCCTCATATAACTTATGAATTCCATCATATATACTCTTCAACTTCTCATCGCGTACTTTATTTGTCATATTAAGTTTTGAGAAACAATACTCAATAATCTTAAACTTGTATCGTGGAGCTAAAATAACAGTAAAAAACAAGATCACGCTATAGCTTTCCCAATATTTTTCAAACTTGAGTTTGATGTCTTTTGCCATATCACTTATAACACGATCCGTGTTATGAATTTCCTCTTCAATAAATAATTGAACAATAAGATTTAATACATGTACAAAACACCACACATGAGTAAAATCTCCATCACAGACTAATGTATTATTTAGATGCAAATGACTTTTTAGATATTCTACTAAAACAGCATTATACTTGGTATTATCTAGTGTGATCGTAAAAAAAATTTTCTCAATGCCCCAATCAGCTAGAAAGTTGATCAAGTACTCTGCTAAAATGGAACCACTATGCAGAGGCGGTATAACTCGAAAGTTCAACACTTTTTTCCTCAAAACCCAAATTCTCATCGACATAGTAAGCCGCCAGTGCCATAAATCCATCTGTTGTAATATAGCTCCATAAATCAGAAGTCAAACATATTCTACTATTTACCTTTTGTAACTCATCTTTAAGAATCGTTTTCAATCTATCATAAATTTTTAGGACATTCGACTTTACAGTGTTTCTTGTTATAGGATTCGCATCACGATGTAAAAACTTATGTAAATCTCTTGTTACCACATGTTCAACATAACTGAACAGGTAGATATATTTAATGATCGAATATACTAGTTTCTCCCTATACATCGCTTGATCCAGAGGGGCGCGTTTTTTTGGTTGACCGGGTTCATCAAAATCAAAACATTTCAAAATATATCGCTTCATGTTAAATGTCCCTGATATTGGATTGACACTATACACTTTTCCACATGCAATACAACTTGCATTTTTATTCCCATGAGGTCCAACTGATAGTTTTTCAAAATAATCCCAAACTTTAGAATGAGTCTTTCTCGAACTAAAAGAACTTACTTCATCATCAAAATCAATATTAGTCGACATATTTGATGAACTTATCGGGTAATTTCACCTGCAAATAAATTGAAATTTGAACCCTTAATATAAACTTAGTAATAATATACATCACATTATAAGGAAAGCAAAAAATCCCTTGGCTCACAACCTTCATGCTGTGTCAGTGTGAAAAGAAACCACCAAAATATTAATCCTACTCAATCACACTTAACTATGAAGCTCTTCTATGCTACACAGCCAAAACACCTAAAAGAACATCATGCGAAGCTTATAATGATGACGACGCTTGTGTAACAATAACCGACACGAACATGACAATAAAACGATAACAAAAGCTTTAAGGCGTAAAGCGCAAGGTCCAAACCTCCGAAAACACATCCAATCCAGTCGTCTTTACCATAAGTCTAGCAACAAGAAAAAAAATGCAGAAAACAGTCAATTATTCAAGACACACCCTACATAAGTCTATAAATCATCAATACTTAAAAGATTAACTCAAACACATCAAAAACTCATGTCCATCACTTCTGACCAGAGTCTGGAGAACCATCTCCATATGAAACTAGTCCTTTCTTAGCAGGCGGGCTTCCAGAAGATGACCTAGACCTTGACCTTGACTTTGATATTGATTTTGACTTCGACCTTGACCTTGACCTGCTAGTCCTTCTTGGAGATGGAGAGGGTGAAGACCTTCGTTCATAAGGGCTCCTGCTTCTAGAAGGTGGGGTTACACTACGTGGCGCCCTTCTCCTTTCAACAGGTGGTGAAGGCCTGTATCGAGATGTCTCGACAGGTGAGCGGCTGCGGCTGTAACGGCGCCGGTAGCGTACAGGGCTTCGTGATACACTTGGGCTTCGGGTCCTGCTTCTTCTAGCTCTGTACCTGTATACAAGTACATTACATGACATCATTTATGATGAGAACTGGGCAAATAAATCTGAAACATGTGCAATAAATGATGTATGTCACTTAAACTAGAGCTTGTAGTGGCCTACTGCATTTGAAAGAAAGATTCAGCTATTCCAGCATACCTTGGTGGGCTTCTGTCCCTCAGGGGGCTGCGGCGCCTATAGCTTGAATACCTGCAAATAAATTTGCCCATTGCAATAGACTAGTTTCATTTGAAAGTCATATACACTAAACATACACCTATATAGAACAATGTCTCCCTACACGGATATGAAAATGATAAACAAGCAATATTTAACATGCCACTTATCTTGTGTGATAGATAACAATTGAGGCCATGCATTCATAGAAAATTCATCTTCTAATTTCCCAAGGTGGCCACTTGGATCCATTCATATATAAAAGGGTTAATTTGGATTATGTTATATTAAGCTAAAACAATTGACCAAAACCAAATCAAGTCCAGTAGTCGATCATGTAAAATAGACAACAGTCATCTGAAACACAGTAATCACCATAGAACCTTCTAGATAGTTTTGTGTAACAAAGGTCAAACTATTCATTGTAACAATATAACTTTGTAACTATAACTGACACTTGACTATCTATAAAACACATGAAAACAAATCGCCATGTTTTGACCTGTGACCTGAATCGCCATTATCCACCATCCCCCCCCCCCTTTTTTTTTTTTTTTTTTTTTTTTTT
>BJCM01000685.1:0-12596 GCA_018326385.1 Flaveria bidentis | reverse complement strand
GCTGAGAAGAGCATCTGCGAGACAAAAACAACACCGCGAGCCTCGCCTCGGGCAGAAAGGGTTTTCCCCTCGAGACCACACTCCAGCGTGAGAATAAGTATATGTATTGAGAGAACTTGAAGCGAAAGATTAGTAAGTGATTGGTTTGTAATGAGAGTGTTCTCAGAATGTGAATGTGTTCTACCTGTGGGATGAATGAGTATTTATAGTGTTGATGTATGGGAACAAGAAATCACATGGTTCTATTTTTGGAAGCATGTGGTCAATGATATGGGACTGAAATTCCCTAGTCAGAGGTTTTATACCCTTCTGATGCAAAGGGTTTCTGACTAGCATTAATGTAGTTTGTCTTTGTAGTTGACTTGAGGATTTTGTGGCTACTCTGAACTTCTGCCAATGTTTTGGCTTTATTCGTTTTGTCATATTGTGATTTTTTCTTATTCCCTTGTAACCAATGAATGGCTTCCTTGGTTACCATGTTTGCGTGAAGGTTTTTACAAGTGTTGGTTGCGA
This sequence comes from Flaveria bidentis, assembly GCA_018326385.1. NCBI lineage: Eukaryota > Viridiplantae > Streptophyta > Magnoliopsida > Asterales > Asteraceae > Flaveria > Flaveria bidentis. The sequence goes on along the minus strand of BJCM01000685.1, from coordinate 12,083 downwards.
GGGTTCATGATATGAACTTGGTGATACCATGCCCAGCTACGGCTCCGGGCTTACTCCCCAGCCGCGGTATGGGCTCAGCTGTGGTTTGGGCTTAGCTGCGGTTTGGGTCCATTCTCCTGGCTGTGACTTGGGTTCTTTTCGCTGGATAAAAGCAACTTAGGTTCGTTATACGACTTGGACGGGGCGAATCATGGCTTGGGGCCCCAACCTGTGCGAGACGCGGCTGGGCCCCCAGCCTAGGTGAGTTGCGGCTGTCATGATCGGCTTTTGAGCCGACCTTACGTTTTATCTTTATGGGGTGATACCCCTTCATATAGTTTGCTACGCATTTGCATAAAATATCTGGTTTTTTATGTTTGTTGCAATTTTCCATAGGAAATCAGACTTTTTTCTAGCAATGAGATAACCATGTAAGTGAGATAAGCATATAAACACAATCAAGGTTCCATGAAATGTATGATACGAGAAATCAACTACTTCAACTGCACATAAAAACGCTTGTGTGTTATGCATGTAAACAGGCAACAACCGTGTCATGTTTAACATATTTATGTGGTCTATCGTCTAATATAAAAAGACAATAAAAGAGAAGATTGAGAAAGGTTTGTGGCGTGATCGATAGAGAAGAGATTGTTAGATTAGCCAAGGAGACTGCCTGATAACCGACCAATCAATGGGTCTTCATTCATCAACGGTCTAAAAAGACCAAACCCTTTGAAAGAAAAGAAACAGGCAAGTCATCCTTGGCTATCCAACCAAACTCTCTCTTGTTGCGTTACATACACTCGAGTTCTAGTTGTGAACTTAAAATGGCAATTTCCTATGGTTGCGAAGGTCATATTTATAGTCGAGTCATCGGAATATCACCATCATAATTTAATAAAATTCGCGCATTTTCTGTACTAAAGCAGCATGGTTATGTCTGTGATGAGAATATGTTCTGGTCAGAGATGATTTAGAAGGAATATCAACTCAACTTTTTACAAAGTGAACAAAATGAAGACCCATTAATATTATTGGCCGTCTTTTCAATAGTTGCTAAAGACAGCCCTCCAAATTAGCCCAAAGATGATGCAAACTAAAGTCAACTCATCTCATCCTTTGAATGAAAATGTAACACAATCAAGATGACTTAAAAGATAAAAGATTTTTGTTCTTCTGTAAAGTGAAAGAACGAAAGGTGTGTATATCTGAGTCTTCTGTCTAGAGGAATATAAGTATAGAGGGTTGCGATGTTCTTTTTCAAGAGAAGCGAGAGCATTGGTGATATCGCGAAATGTAACATAGAGTGATGCTTGAACAAGTGGATGCATAGATGATTATAATGCTCAACGTTTTGGATTAACAACCTCATCATTTTATTGAAATAGTGTTGGTTGTAGGGCTGCATGCATGAGTTTGTTGCAAGTACTTTGAAAGCCATGAAAATGGTAGTTGTTAAGATAGTCAGTCAAAGTAAAAGTAGTTAGTCTAAGTCAAAGTCAAATATAGCTAGTCAAATTAACCAATTTGTATTAGCATGAAGTTATGTACACAAGTTTATGTATACAAGTCATGTAGTTCATTTAGAAAACTAATTAAATACAAAATACTAAGTTTTGTCATTTCTTACATGTGTAGATTAGTTTAATTTACCTTTTTAGTTTGACTTTGACTTATTCTATTTAACGCATCAAGTTTTCTTGTCCACAATTCCAATTTTGGCAAAAGTTGTGTGTACATTGTACACTATCAACTTTAGAGTTTAAACAACATTATATGTTAAAAGAGTACATGATTAAGTCCACGGAATCTTTTAATTAAGGGACATTAATATATTAACCTTTACTTTATCTTTTTTTCTTCTAATTAATGAAAATATACAACTTTCCATTGAACTCAAAGGACTGAAGCAATTCTCCGGTAGACCATTTCACTATGTTTTTGTAATAGCAGCAAATGTCATTAGAAACACAGACTAACAAACGACTAACGAGGAATGAAAAGCAACTAACGTTTTCACTATGTTAACGAACAAATGTAACTTATCGTATCATAACTCTTTGTTAAGGCAATTATGTGATGCAAACCTATAGTAGGTTCTCATTAGTTTTATAGATGTCTGTTTAAAAATAGAAGGGCCAAACTACGAATAAATCAAAATTATGTTGGTACCACCATGTTTAGGGCGTTATAATATTCTGAGTCAATAAAAATATATTGTTCAATTGTGAATGTAGCTAAAACAAATTGATCATGCGAGTCACATTATATTCTTGTGTTCTCATTGATCTTGCACTTTCTATATGTCTTGCTATTGTTGGTGTGGTGTTTCTTGCATGGTATCAGAGTTGTCAGGGTATTTGAAATCTCTTGAGAGCAATGGTAAATAAGGACAAAGTGAAGACCAACAAGTTTGATGGCTACAATTGTAGGATTTGTTTTATAATGTTAATTTGTTATTGAATGTTGATAACAGTTTGATAACGGGATTAACAAACTTAAAAGAGTTGTTTCTGATAATGATTAAAGCAATTATTAAATAAAAGACCTAGGAGCAGTAACACAAATACTTGAGATGGGTATATAAGGAATGTATTAGAGAAATCTAATATGAAGCATGCCATATATGGAAGCGCACTCTTGCAAAGTCGCAGAAAAACCAAAGAAACAATCAACTTAATAAACAAAGACGAGACGTTTAATGCATCTTTTGTATCAACAATGGCCAAATCGATGCATGTAGTGGTCCCGGATATAGCTCATGCGATGAGAGTTGTTGCTAGAGTTTTATCAAATATACACAAAAAACATTGGAAAGCAGTGGATGTTGTTACTGGTGATGAAACTCTAAGCTCGTACTTATAGATGGATGGTTTTGTGGATGCAAAATGAGGGTTGTTTTGATTTAGAAAACTCATCACATATTTGTTTCCACAACATTACATGCTATGTTTCACTATAGTTGAACAAAGAACATAAAAAAGACAAGATTCTTTATTATGATAAGTAGAGCGCGTTACATCTTGCAAAGTATCCAATGTTTCACTAGAAAACAGTAACATATTCGGACGGTACATTATTAGAGAAATAGTGAATGATTGCACATTATCCTCAAAAAATACTTTGTACTAAGAATCACACATCAGTTATGTTTACTACGGTGGTGAAAGCAAAGAAGTAAAATTTTTAAGTAAAATTATGTTTGAGTGGGTAATGAAATGTAAACCCAAGGGAATGTTTCACCTCAAATTCCCTTGGTTGTGTGATTTCAAATTCCCTCTTTAGGTGGAAGGATTTTAAAATCCCACAACCAAGGAAATTTGAGGTGAAACATTCTCTTGAGTTTACATTTCATTACCCACTCAAACATAATTTTACTTAAAATTTATACTAGTTTCTTAATTTCATTCCATATTTCCAACCAAACGCTCCCTAAAAGTTCTAACATACGTTCAGATGACCTTCTAGATAACTGATAAAAGGTATCAAGGTAGATAAGAGGTTCACTAAAAGCACAAGTCTTGGATGGTAATAGGCTTGATGATCATCCATGTATCCTCCAAGTGAGAGAATGCTAAGCCGTGGAGTCTGATTATAATTCATCTTTGGCGAGAGAGGACAGTTCGTTGATCAGTTTATGGCACAATGTTAACTTAGACGATAGTCGATGTTGATTTTTAGTAAGGCGTTTTTAGCTTTGGTCACATCAAAGACACTGGTCAGCATCAGACAACTTTGTTGATCAACTTGGTTGAGTTGGTACATAGCTCATGTGAGCTGATGCTCTCTACCAGATAAACATTGATATCTACATTGATAGAACAAGTTTTAACGCTAGTTAAAGATTAGTATAGTTAACCTCATCCTTAAGTGCTAATCTTAATCTAGAAATTACAATTAATCATTTTATTATAACCGTTAACATGACCTTAGATAGTCTTGTAAAACATGGGTAGTTTTGAGCCGATGATTAAGAATCAACTTGAGAAGTTTGTTGGTACTATACTTTACAGTGTTTGCTTTACGTTACACGTTAAAGGCTAAAAATACAAATTATTAATCATCTTCAAATCAGTGTTAACATGGGAACCCATTGGTGGGTTCAAATTTACAACCAACCGCAGGCTATGTCCATCTTGATCCCCATATCTTTGTTCTTGGTTCGAGCTTGATAAGCTCACAAGCATGTTGGTTTGTTTACACCCCTAGTGTCAACATATATATAAATACGACGGAGGTGAATGCTCAAAAGTTAAATATAGACCAACACAAAAGAAGTTGGTCACATGCTGACATGATGCAAGAAATCAATCAATTTAACTAAAAATAAAACCAAAACTCTCACCTTTTATGCAATGAACAAGGGGACAACAATTTAAAAGAAGAGGATGTCAGGTTAGCCAAGATGACTGCCTGATAGCCAACTTATCAAAGGGTCATAAACGATCCATCACAGACCAAACCCTATGAAAAGAAGAAACAGGCAAGTCATCCTTGGCTACCAAACAATCTCTCCCTTGTCCTCCCATACATTAAGCCACTGCTATATCTAGATGTGAAGTTAAGATGCAATTTCCTGTGGTTTGTCAAGGTTGTATTTATAGCCAATAATCAAAATGAGGCACGGTTGAATCTAATAAAATTCAAGCATTTCTCTGAAATTGTGTGGACCGCAGAAAGGTTTCAACCCAAGTTTATGATGAGCATGGAATAAGAGAATATATTCTAATAAGCAGAAATTTAGTAGGAATTTCAACTGAACCTTTTATAAAGTGATTGAAATCAAGGCTTGCTATTGGCTTTCCATGGGCGGCAAAGAAAACCATATGCCACAATTGACTAGTTATGATTTGCTGGAACAAAAATTGACCTGGTAGAATCTAATTATACAAAACAGGTTGCATGTAGCAGTATTTGGATATGCTTCTGTCCTTTGAAGGTTGTGATAGTCAGTATTTAAACAGGGTTGAGTTCAAATAAAAACCAAGAAAAATTGTAAAAACTAATAAATCAAATCTCCACCTTTGATGTATTAAGATCAATGGGCTCATATTTTCTTGAATACAAAAATAGAAGGTTGTACTTTCGTGGGACCATATGTACAATAAGTCAAAAAAATATGAGCCATTGAAATCAAAGGTGGAGATTTGGCTTATTGGTTTTTACAATTACTCTTGGTTTTCATTTGAACCCAACCCTATTTGAAAATTTACATTCATGTAAAATGCCCTCTAAAATACAGATAATCAAAACCTATTTCACTATACCCAAACACTGTAAGCTGATCATCTACGACTTGAAAACACAATAATCTATTAATCACATTCAAAATGAAATGTCAACTCCATCCTTCCCTCTCTCTAATTTAAACATGTTTAATCATTACAAAATATGAGCGAATCAAAAGCCTAACAATTAATTCAAGATTAATTATAAAAGAGTAACATCAAGCATAAAACTGCTGGATAGTGTGGCATAAGATGATTGAGTCGACCAATCGGATATGGCCCCGAGAGGCTATGACTAAGCCACATGTACACATAAAAAGGAGAGCATAAATCCATCTTATCATCAATTAAGGGATTGACTTGTGAAACTTTATAAAAAGCTAAAAAGGCACAAAATCCACACAAGATTTTGTATAACTGTCAGCTTCACAATTATACTGGAAGGAAAGTCTATTGATCATCCAATATAACGCATTCTAATTTTTAAAAGAACTAACCCCCAAAATACACTAAATTTTACCTTCACAAAATTAGAGCTTCAGTAAATAATTAATTTAACAGTTATTGTTCATTACCTCCTCAAGAAAGATAAAGACAGACCCTGAAGAAAAGCATGTGAAGTTGGGAGCATACAGTTTGCTAGCTCTAGTGATTCTGCTAATGTTTTTGAAGTCAGCATGTAAACATCGCCAACTTGATTCTTAGTAACCCATTCATCTAACTTCCTGTAAAAAAACATATTATTATTTTTAAACAATTGCAGTAATAGTAATAAGGGTAAGAAGTGAGAGGTGAAAAAACTATACTTTAACAAACCTTAATTGAGACTCTGTGCTGTTACTGCAGTTGGAAAATAGCACTTTAATCATTGGATACATAATAGTATTGGGAACTGGCATCATTGCATCCAAACAATCCCCAAATGAGCACCATGAATTTGGGTTTAATAAAACAATTTGCAACGTTGGAGATCTGGTTTGCAGATCTCTAACCACGGTTCGAAACGAGAGTTCATCCTTTGCACTTTCCAACAATTTGCTAGTAAACATCCTCTCTAAAGTGTATTTCCTGTCATATTTAAGCAGTAAACTTATATTTTATTCTTAACAAAATAATTGCTGCAAAAGTAATAACACAATTAATGAGGGCATTGTACACTCACCTAAACAAGTCTGTTGGGCCTCCAACTGGTAAGCAAGTAGATATAAAACATTTAAACAAGTGAACACCATAATCAATTAATGGTCCAACATTATCATGTGGATATGCTCCAAGTATGCATGAACATTGTGGACACAAGATTTCATTCCACTCAATATCTTTCGAAAGATAAGAAGATGCAACCATAAAACTGTTTCCAAGAAGACCGTTTAGAAGACTAGCCTTGTCTGCTAGTAACTCACTTGTATTGTGTGTTTGGTTCTCATCTATATGAACATGGCAACATCCATTTTGACTATTATGGTCAGTCAATGCATTTGTATTTTGATTATTAGTGACATCTTTTCTTGAATTATTAGTTCTAGGGAACTCTAGAGACTTTTGTTCTCTGTGTTTGATTTGGTCAGGAAAGTTATATCCTACTAAGTCATCCTTACAGAGAACAACAGATGTAGCATCTAATAAGCACACACCAGGTGTAGATGTAAATGAGTTGGCATATTGTGCTACTAGCTTCTCACTTACACCCCCAAAAGAACAGCAACAAGTCCCAAACCAGTTATCAGCTGCCTCACGCCAATTAACAGATGGCATTTCCTTGAAATTTCTGCATATATGATTAACATATAAGAAATACCCAACAAAACAATTTATATCGCAAGTGTTAATCAGGAAAGCACCCTACCGAACAGCACTGCTTAACTTGGTAGAGCAACCTCTGCAAAAAAAGTGCACCTCCCCACAGGAAGCCAACTTTTTAAGATCTGGATTGAAAAATAGAAAATGGATAAGAAATTTAAAAAAAAACACACACACACACACAATTGAAGTAAAGGTACTAAGAAGATTATAAGCAGATAAAAACAGGAACAACCAAGTTATCTAATTCTCAGAGAAATGGAAAACTGAGATAAGATTTAAATGTTTAATAAATAAGTATATAAACAAAAAGCAACTTGATAAGTGAGTTGAACTACTTGTTTGTTTGACAAACATAAAAATGAACTGATTTTGCTTCTGTCAAATCATAGTATTAATCTAAATATTATTTTGTTAATTAATTGTTTTGTTTGAAAAATAGAATGACTTGATCCTTTTAAACTTTGCAGATATACCCAAAGGTACTTGTAGGTGAATATACATACGCATTATGCAATGAGTAAACACAAAAAGAACCTAAAGTCATCTGCACTTTTTGTAATCACACCATTATGAGCACACTACACCACTATGGTTAAACCCATGGATGTAATTGACCTGGTTCATTGTCATGTCTACTCAGTATGCATTACAGAGGTTTCAGACAACAATTCACTTAATTTTTTAACATTATGCAGCCCAATCAATTTTGAGAAACAATGAGCAATCTAGTTGGTTGCAATTGCCATTCAGATGCAACTAGAAGATACAACATGCTTCATTATGTCTCACATATGTTTCCGCAGAATCATATGTTTTGGCTACAAATTAATGGCCAAAAGTCACCAACTTCAAGCTACAGATATTGAAATACTAGTATACTACAACAAAACAAGATCCATAAAGGAAGTACTATTAAAAAATATCATTATCATGCAACAATGGTGTAAATCCACTAAAAACAGAAACTACCGGAATCCAATTGAAGGGGTTGAATCTCATCATCCTCCAACGCACCACCATCCTCAAAATCAAAATTGGATACAATCGGGTGGTCTACAGGAAGAACCAGAACAAGTTTAACTTCAATGTGATCATCCAGTGCTCGAAAACTGATCGGAGATTCTCCATCAATCAAAACCCTAGGAATCGGAACCCAAAGCGACGCCGTCGTCTCCGGTGACGCTACTTGATTGTTGTCGATCCATGTGATTTGAAGAAGAGTTTTTTCGAACAAAATTGAAACTTTGAGATTGAGGCATTGAGATGAGGGTTTGGTGCTGGAGTTAAAGAGGCATAATCGGATAATGGGGACGTGAGAATTTGACTCCCATGTGTACCTCCATTTTCTAGGGTTTGTAGTGGCGGGAAGATGTTCACAAGTGTTCATGATGGTGTAAACCCCTGTGCTGAAATTGAATGTGTAATGATAATATTGAAGATGATAATTTTTTACTTTACTACCATGTATATTTGTTTTCAACACTTTGACCCCTTCAGGTATGAGGAAAGTAAAAGAAACTTGTGATATGCTAATTGCAAAATTTGTGAGTTATTTCTATAACTCTCCTTCTTAATATAATTTTGCCGTTTTGCAGAAATTATGATGAAAACAAGCTTCGTGAGTCTTCTGCTAAACAATAATTGACTCGTAGTTTTGGAGGAAGTCATATCTTGAAGGTTATTTGTCCAACACAAGCTGTTATTTATTATATTATGTTAGTTAGCAGGGTATTGATGGGTTTTATGAGTTTTCTAGTAACTAGTTCTCCTAGTTATGAAAAATTAGTCATAATAGTGGAAGCACAAGATGCACAGGCAATGGGCAAGCCACTTTCAAATTAGAACAAATGATACCGTTGGACCCAATTTCCCATTGACCCGGGTTCATCAACAAAGTTTGATAACCGATACCAAAAGAACTTCGTAGCTGTAAAGGGCAGTTAAGCACAAATGAAATTCTCTATCAACAAAACCAACAAGCAATATTATTTGGTAAAATATTATGCTGAGAATCAAGTTGATTTTTTCAAGCAGTTTCGCAAAATCTATGTTTGAGAGGGGGAGTGTAACTCTGTTTGACCGGTAAGGCGGTAACCATAGAGAGATCACAAAGATCTGCGGGAGCATCAATAATTAAAACACACTTGATCTTCATGTGTGTGTGTAAATTTTATCTTCATGAAGTCAAAGATTGGATGGCATATTATAGAATAGTTGAGTGTATCAGACTGCTTTATAAACATAAGCAAATTTAGACACAATTCACAGTCATCTTACTTTTTGAGCAAATGAACATAATAATTGCTCTTCTTTTACATAAATATGACATGAAGTAGCATATCATAGGTCTTTCTTTAGATAACTTTATCATCATGGAGCCACCATCTACTCTCCATAGGAGATCTACAATTTCTACACTCGTTGTCTTCTGGGCGTTCTTGCAATGGCAGGCAAACATAGTTTTTGACAAAACTTAAAACTATAGTTACCTATTCACCTGTAATCACAAAGAATTGCTGGTGTTTATTTGGGTACAAAGGGTATCAATATTGTCACAGCTTACGAGTAAGTGTATTTCGAATGTTAATAGAACAGAGATGGTTACCATTAAATAAACAAGGATGTCTAGAAAAACTTCCCAGAAATGGAATTGTGATGATGAGAATGTGAATGCAGAAAGTCGATTCATTATGCCCAAGATAGAATAGAACCTTTACTGTAGAACTTGAGAGCATGGACAGAATGCTGATACAGATGAAACCAGCATTCCTGGCTGATGACCACTAGTTATTTAAAAACCTACAAATGAAATAAGCCTATCAAAATCTTTAAAATTCAAATTGAATGTACACCATAATACCTATGATTATATGACCCGCACTGTATATTTCCTTAGGCATTCATACTCGTAAAGGAGAAGACGAGGTTTTTCAAGTGGCGGAGAATGGCGGAGATATGGGAAGGGAAGCTGTCTTCGCTTTGTAGGCGTGGACTGGTGGTGCCCAAGATGGAGGTGGGTCGCTACATGCTTTTGTTTTCTTTATTTTACAGGACACATTTGTATAAAACCATCATCTTTCCACGAGAGAAACATATCAAAATGGGCTTTAATGAATTACACATGTTGAAATTGTCCCTAAATGCATTCAAATGTGTAAAAACTCCTATAGCTTCCTAGAAAAGTAATCATTTTAATAACATTTTATTGTCCACATAACAAAATGAAAATACAAAAAAGTGTTTTGAGTCAATCCAGCCGATTCAATCAAGTCAAGTTAGCAGGTAGAAACTTTGCTAGATGTTCCTTAACTTATCTTCCAAACAGGTTAAAAAGACTCACATTATAATGCAGCAAATGATGCATTGATATCCCTTGGCTTCTCTTGATCATGGAACCACACTCCTGCTTGGTTAAATAAAGAAAGCAGATACATTAACTCCTCATTTGATAGTTTCGACGGTCTCTTATCTTCAAGCCCAGCAGTTCTAAGAATCCCAACAAGCTTTTCTTTAAACAAGTTCATATCTGTTTCCAAAATGTTAGATTCATCTTCATCATCATCACTTTCATCACAAGATTCATGCTGCACAATATCTCCACTAGAGCCTGTTAGTTTTGACAAATTTAAAAGCTCTGACACTTTTTTCTTCTGCCTGAAAGTCGCACCCAACGTCTTGTTCTTCTTACCAAAACATGTTTTAGTGAAAGCCCACCATTCGTTAAGATTCACATCCGGGACTTCATTTTTTAAACAGATCTTTACAACCGAGGAGTCGACTTTAGGTATGGGCACAAATTCCTTTTTGCTCACATTCATAACATGCTCAACCTCAGCCACCAGTTTCACATTAACAGCCAGTCTATTATACTCCGAGTCACCAGGATTAGCCAAGAGCCGAGTGGCAAACTCTTTCTGTAGAAGAAGAGTTGCACTTCGAAAATGGTATCCGCCAAAAACCAGTTTCGCCACCAGAGGTGATGATATCCCATACGGAATGTTCGCCACCACAAGATCAAAATCTGGAAAATCCGCCTTTAATGCATCCTTACATATAATCTGCAAGCCAAAAGAAACAACTCAATTAACCCAAAACCATTTAAAACATCCAAAATGCATACACGTATGTTACTATTGCAAAGATAACTAACATAGCTTCTGTGAGGCATTTCATCAAACACTTTATAAGCAACATATTCTTGTAACCACATACCATCAATTTTTCATCAAACCCATGATCAGAAACACGAGTACGAAGAACCTCCACCATCCGATTATCAACTTCAACTGCAACAACCTTTTTAGCAGCTTCAAGAAGCCTCATTGTAAGATTTCCGGTGCCGGGGCCGATTTCAAGAACGGTGTCGTCAGGCCCAACGCCGGAGCTCTTGACAATGGAATCAAGGATTCTTGGGTTAGTTAAAAGATGTTGGCCCCAGATTTTGTACAGCTGTAAGCGATCATCTTGATTTTCGTTTCTTTTTCTAGCATGTGCATCAATGTTGCTGTCATCTTCATCGTTGTATCGGTTCTTGAATGGGGGACGGCCGTATTTCGCATGAAATTGCTGAAATTTGACGGAGAGATGGTGAATAAAGTACCCTGAATGGCGATTTACAGAGGATTTGGCACATTGAAGCATACTCGTGTGTGACTTTGTGATATGTTGTGACACAGTTACGAACCGTTGAAAGTTTTGAATATCAGTTGCAGTTGCGAAGAAATAAACGTTGAACGGACGAACTAATATAATCAAGTGATAGAAGTAAATGACTTGTTATATTTCATTCACATGGTTCTCATGTGTGAAAATATATATTATATTATTAAGAAAATATTTTTTTTACAAAATAATTTTTAAATTTGGAAATTCTTAACTAAACTTCACACAAACGCAAGCGTACCGGTCGTGATATAGTAAAGTTTAGGTAAGTCCGAACATCGAACCCTAAAGACACGTTTGACAGCTTTCGTTACTAAACCTCTAACGACTTCTAACCTAATTAATTTAATTATTTTAAGTAATTAATATTAATAAACAAAACAAACAATTTAACTAAAATTAATTAAT
>BJCM01000684.1:0-10728 GCA_018326385.1 Flaveria bidentis | reverse complement strand
CTCTTTAAAGATAACTCACTCATGATCCAAACGGGCTGCTTGTCAACGCTGGTTGACCTAGACGTATAATAATAATAATAATTGTTGGAATAACCTTTTCCTGTTTTCGTTTTGGGTTGACTCAGTTGGAAAAAATAGTATGGATGATGACTTAAGGCAGCAAGTTACACCCCCTCCCAAGCTTGAAGCGGTTGCACTCGAGCATTCTCGACATGTTTTAAACGGTTCTACCATATGCTTACTTGTGAATTTGCATTGCGTTTTGTGCTTTTGCTTTCAGGACATAGTTTGACTTATGTTATGGTCTTGATTTGGGATTATTACTTTTGTCTGTCAAAATTATTTCTCAAACATGTAGATTCATATGAATTATCCTTATTTAACGTTGTTGGTCAACTTTTTGTTGGTTGGTGTCTTTTTGATATGTTGGGGATCTGCCATGTTTTTGTGGTGGGCTTGACGGAATCGATTCGATGATATTTAACGTTGTTGGTCACAACCCTTTGATCTTTCAACAGCAACAAAAAACAACTTCACAAATCTGGTCTGCTATTTAATTGCTACCGAAAACACAACCCTTTGATCAGAACCTCGCAACAAACTTTATATTCAATCAGCAGCCCTTCAATGGATCTATCATAGATGGTTTAAACCCGTCGTAGGTTCTTCTTCGACCAATCTATCACAGAACTGATCGGGTGGCTTCATTCGACACGTCTTCAATTGTTACTTGATCTCCCTTCACCGCCACACAGGTCTCTTTGATCGTCTCGCTCTGATTCCAATTGTTGGTCCATAACTTAATAAAACAACCACAAAAACGCAAAAACACCAATGACATTTGTGGAACTCCACGACTCTTTTCTTGTATTATTATTAAACTTAAACTCACACATTACAATGAACCCTAGACCCTTCTATTTATATTAAAAGCTTCACTAAGAAAGAAAGTAAACCCTAATCACTTATTAGGAAACTCTATCAAACCAAACATACTCGATTAATTAAGCAAATCAAATCAAACTACTAAAATAATAACCTACATTACTCCTAAATTTCAACCCACCAAAAATAAACTAACAAATTAAATCATGATTAACCTAATAGAACTACATGGGGTACATGCTTAAAACAAACTTATTTCATTAGAAAATATATCCAAAATTTCAATTCAAAACCCTAGATGACAAGATAATAAACTTGAGCAAAAGGTAGTCCATAAAAACAAACATTTTTAATCTAGAAATTTCAAAATGAATTTGCATGCCATAAAGATTCTTGATACGGTTGAGGTGACAATTTTCCGTACGTGTATGTCTTTGTTAGTGTTGTGTGTGATCACATCAGTCACTTTTAACACGTTAATTAGCCGAACACCAATCTCATACGGTTTTTATAACATCACAATCATCATACATCTTGTATAGCATGTATAAAAACCCTTTCATAATTCACATAATTATATAATGTTATGGGCACCTCATATAGTTCATATGCTAAGATTCATATACCACGTCAATGGTGCGTGAATAGGATGCCGGTTGTGGATTTATAATCCGACTAATAATTAAAAATGTTTCTTTAAACATTCTAAATTACCGAACAAATAGTATAAACTAATTTTGACGCCCCTCGCTTTCTCAACTTGTGGTTCAATCGTTTGTTTTAGCCCAACCAACCTTTTGCATGACAAGTCCACCTAGTCAATGAGTAATTTCTCTTGCTAAAGCATAATGGCAAGCATGATGTTTATCGTTTTTGAATACGCAATAAACACAATCTCGTCATATGTGTTACACAAATGAGTTAAACCCCATTGCATCATGTGTAGATTAAAAACTTCATATGATAATGCCCCAAATGAAATCATCAACGTTTTTAGTTTTCCCTTGAACGGGTAATTGATTACTGATTGGTCACTGGCTCATCCGATCATCTCCATTAGTCAAGTACAAAACTTTAAACCTTTCAAAAAATACTCACATTAGATGAGAAAAACGCTTTGACCCGCCTAGAATTCTTATTTATTTTTATCACAATTGAGATTTAGTTACTTCTGCTTAATTCTCCGTTTACAAAATTTAATCTAAACTAAGATTGTTGTGCAAATATAATTTAAAATACTTTACACACAATCTACGTCAAACGTTAGGGTAAACAAATTTTAGAAACATTGATATTATTATTTTTTATGCAGTGAAATCCGATTTTACAAGCAATATCAAAATTGAAACGAAACCAAAAAGATAAAATCAACGCTAGGTTACCTTGATTCTTGAGCACGTAAATCACGAGCACCAATTCATCTTCAAGATCAAAACCCTACATGATCAATTCTATCGGAAGTTAACATCTGACGGTGATCTCGTGCAAAATCATTCGGTACTGCATTTGGTAGTTGTAGTTCTTTATGATTTCCATTTGAAATTTCCATTTATCACTTGTTTATACTAGTCATGTTTATTCAAATTGAATTAATTCATTAGCTTCGTATTTAACATGATGATGATTTCTAGGGTTTTGGAAAATTGGGGACGATGACGAGGAAATCATCTACTTGTGCTATCTGCGAGAATTCTAATCTCGCTTCTATTTGCTCGGTTTGTGTCAATTACAGGTAAACCTCACAGTTCTTTACACTTACGTTTAGTTTGTCATGTTCAATATACCTATGAAATTGAGTTTTTAACTTGAATTGATAAGTTTCAAGATGTCTGTGTGTTTTTCATGTTGTTTGTAGTTGGTGCTTGTGGCTAATAGGTTTCTTTATGCAGGCTAAATTCGTATGGGACCAATTTGACATCATTAAAGAGTCGTCGTGATGCTTTATACGTCAAGTTGAGTGAAGTGCTTGTTGCCAAGGTTTGATCAAACACAAGATTTGTCTTGTTTATAATATTTTTTTACTATGAATATAGGATTTGGTTTCCACATGTAATTGTTAGTAACTGAAACCTGGAATATAATACTGTTAGATGTAACTGTTTGCATGTGCCACAAAAATCTATTAGTACATTGGGGGTAACAATGGTTGTTAAGAAAAACTTTTTGGTGTCATAGGCTTATCATTCATCATTGTTTCTTCTGTTTGTTGTTGTTATTGTTTAAATTTTATAACCAATCATTGTTCTTTTAGATGCTGTTTATATTTCTTTCTTTATTGCTAAAACACATTTTATCTTTTAGTTATGTTTTTGTCAGAGTAAGGCAGATGATCAACTTAGCTGGAGAGTTCTTCAACAAGAGAAACTTGCCACATTAAGAGAGAAGCTCCATTTTCGTAAAGAACAACTTGCAAAAGGTTGGTTGTTCTATGCCTGCGGGTTATATATACAAGTGACATCAATATCATATTTGTATCATCTCGTACTGAAGTTGTAACTTTTAGATAAAGCCAAGGTTGAAAAGATGGCTTCTGACTTGAAAGTCAGATATGAATCGCTTGAATCAGCCATGAATGTGGTATGCAAATTTCTTTTCGTTTTCATTTCTTTTTAATATCCTGAAGATAAATTTATGTTAGATATTGGATTAAGATTTCATTTCATCTTTCCATTTGCAGCTGGAAAGAAACCGTAAAGAGCAACTGGAGAAGTATTATCCTAATCTCATATGCACTCAGAGCCTTGGGCATGTGAGAGCTCTTTCTAATGAACGAATTTTATCATTCTTTTTCTTTTCAGTTTGTTTGCATTTTCTGTTTTTGAATATATTTGTTACTATATGTACTCCCTTTGTTCCAAAAAAAGACCTAAGCATTGATTTTTAGTCTGAACTCTGTAGTCACCAAACACAAAGTGTTGCAAACCCAACTCCCACATTTACATTATTTTCATGAGTATGTCAAAAATCGGTGAACCAAGATATTTTTTTTGCAAAAGAGTTTATCCCTTATTCTTGAGCATGTACACCCAATAAGCTAAATCATTGCTCTATTTTGATACAATGGGAGTGTTTCCTAAGATAACCATATTATCTCTTTTGACATTTTATCATACAAGACCTCTTTCCATAAGAATTTTTATTTTAAATATTTTGTGTGTTTAACAAGGGGAAATTCATGACATGCAGATGGCAATTACATCAGAACGCCTTCATAAGCAATCTGTTGTCATCAAACAAATATGCAAATTGTTTCCACAGCGCAGGGTAAGCACTTCATGTCTGATTATTGCTGTAATAAACCAGGTGATTTTGGGTCTTAATTTTGAATGCCAGCTTTGATTGTTCTTAGGATGAACTTAGTTAGTCGATATCATGGAAGTTTTAGTGTGAACCTGTGAACTAAACTATTGTGTTGTATTATTGATAAGATGATTAAAACAAGTAAATTATAGACACAACCAACTAATCCATTTGCTACCTAATTTATATTCTATCGTAATAGAAGATTATCTCAAGTGATATTTTAATCATAAGACTAAACATTATTGCACATCCAGGAAACAAGATAATGATACTTAAAAGTTAATTGAATTCTAAAACTTTGGATGCAGGTGACTATAGACGGAGATAGGAAAGATGGGTCAAGTGGTCAATATGATCAAATCTGCAATGCACGATTACCAAGAGGACTTGATCCCCACTCAGTTCCCTCTGACGAGCTTGCTGCTTCCTTAGGGTAACCATCTCTCAAATTCTGATTAATTATGCACATACATATAGTCTTTTAGCATAATGCCAAATGTTGGTCTTAAGTTGAGTGTTGCGGTAGTAAAATTAATAACATAAACTTGAAAACATCAACTCATTTATCACTTAGAATTTTTGCAAAAGAAAAAACTTCCTTTCGTGTACGTAGTTGTAGTTGAGGTATTCATTTTTCCAGAATGCAATGATTTTTTAATTGACTGGACACATAAAATTCAAAATATGATTGTAATTCATATGATGAGACATATTATAAGTTTTGAATAATTTAGCTTGTGTAATGAAGCCTGAAGTATGAAACTAGTGAAAAGGCAGTTTTTTGGACACAATTAACTAATGTTGCTTTCCTATCTCTATTGTGAATTATCTTTGAAATTTTTTATTTTATTATGTTTTGTATTAATCTTAATTTAGGTTAAATGTTTGTTCTTTGTTTAGTTTGTTGATTATGTGATCTAATTAGCACTTTCACTTGCAAGATCCCACATGCTCTTTTAGTACAACAAACATGTTTGTTCATAATATAAAAATTAATGTCTGAGTGGAAAATTTTGGATCCATTTGCTTATGACAATATGGGTTGTGTTTTATATGTATCGGGTCAACTAAAAAGTAGCCTATTGAAGAACAGGACAATCTGATTGAAGCCTGAAGGTGTCTCTCAGTCTATTTTAGTAGAATACAACCTTTGAAATTATTTGGTTCAGAAATTTTGTTTATTATTGTAATATTATTGCTTTTGTAATCATGATAAAAGCAGAAATCATAAAATCTATAGTTACTTACTTTCTTCTATATATTATGAAAGATTGATTGCCAAGATTTGTGCAACAGATATATGGTGCAGCTTCTTAATCTTATTGTTCACAATGTTGGTTCTCCTGCCCTTCATAACTCGGGTTTTGCGGTAATTTCTTATCACCTTTTACACTGCATAAAGCTTCCTTGTGCATCATACTACTAATCATTCTGCAGCTTTTAGTAGCGTATCTTCATATAATATGTATTTTTGTAAAAAGTCAAGTCACGTAATATGTAAATTGTTGGCAGCAAGTATATTGAAGTCATTGCTTTAAGAAGTAAACAACTGTTTTTCTCAGATAGTTATATAAAACCTACAAAAAAATCTAGGATGGGTGTTTTCTTAAATGTTTATGGAAATAATTGAAAGATAGTTATATAAACCTATATAAAAGTTATAAAGACTGCACAGTTCAAACAAGGTTTAAAGAACTTGAACATTTAATCTATTCCTAAAGTATTTGTATACTGCATTTTTTAAATAGAGGTGTTATAAGAGAATCTTATGATTTATTGGAGCCAAAGAACGAAATAAATTTGAATTTGATACCAATAAACATGTATATATTAGCTTAGAAACATGCCATCATATGTATAAGAAATACTGATTGTATTTCTTATGAAAACTATATTCCCATTGCAATCATTTGACATACTTTCCAGGTCTGATTTCACAATATGTATGTTCACATGTAGCATCTAGTGTGTTTTGCCTTCAGTTTGATAATATTGCATCTGTTTATAGAAATTACATGACATTTATGCTGCTTTTTGATGCAGGGTTCATGTTCCCGAATATGGCAACGGGATTCTTACTGGGATGCACGCCCTTCCTCCAGAAGGTATTTGGATCTGTATTTTGAGAACTGATCTGCTTTTAATGTTAGGATATACAAATTTGCTTCAAATCGTCTAATTGCTTGAGGGTTTAATAATCAATTTCATATTATCTGCAACCAAAGTTTTCTTTAATCAGTTTCATACTAGCAGCAACGGAACTGATTAGCTAAGTGTTTGATAAATTATTTGTTTAGCATTTTACATTTTTACCCCTTCTTTTAACCCAAGTTCATAGCCTTTTACTCCCAATTTACAATACATTGTTTTTTTCCCATGAAAATATCTTTCTTGGTCATTCTTACTTAAAAGTTCCATACAAAAATTACTTTCTGAGCTGGGGCCTCTGTGCGAGGCTGGGAGCAGCCTTTGGTCCTCTCTATCCTATGGGATAAAGGTAAGGTTTGCCCTCATCTCACCTTCCCCAGACCCTGCTGTATGAGTTGAATTTTTGTTGGGTATGTTTGTCTGATTCGTTCCATTAGTAAACAGAATTTGACAACTACTGAAATTTCTGATAATCTGATAACTACAACCCCAAAGAGCTGAAGCACATTAAAACACTGTATTCTTCCTACTGTTTATCTGATTCTGATTATTCAGCATCATGTTATATCTTTAGAGCATTGTATTTATTCAAATTTATGCAAATGCAGCAATGAATATCCACTTTTCATACCACGCCAAAACTTTTGCACGACGGGAGTTGAAACTTCTTGGTCCGATAAAAGTTCTAGTAATTTTGGTGTTGCTTCAATGGAATCTGAGAGAAAACATCGTTTAGATTCTTCAAGTAGCAATAGTTTCAATTATACATCAGCTTCCCCACATTCTATTGAGACACACATGGATTTACAAAAAGGAATTTCACTTTTGAAAAAGAGTGTTGCTAATGTAACCGCTTATTGTTACAATTCACTATGCCTTGAAGTGCCTCCTGAAGCATCTACATTTGAAGCATTTTCGAGATTGTTGGCAATGCTTTCATCTTCTAAGGAAGTTAGATCGGCTGTTTCTTTAAAGATGGCTTGTTCAAGGTACATTTAAGGTCTTCCCATTTGAGATATGTATCTGGTTGAGGTGGAAATTGGCAGGTGAGGTGTGTTGCTTATCAGGTCAAAATGGGTAATTTTGTCTCGGGTCCAAAGAAGTCAGGTTGACCAGAATAAATCTTTGTCCAACTTTGTGTGTATGTTTATTTAATGGACTAGTTTCATATATATTCTTTGAAAAATTCAATCTTTCATAATATCACATATACCATTTCAGAACACGAAAATTATCATATTTACTCATTTCATTGTAGGATAATGAGCTTCTTATAATAGTTTTTTTAATTGAATAAGCAAATAGGAAAACAACCTTCTCATTGAGAATTATCTCAAGGCATAATGTTCTCTTAGCTTATTTAGTGATACATGCTTTCATAACTTATCAGTAGCAGTTTTGTTTTATCTACTATGAAATCAGTATTTATGATATTTCTAGTGATCTGAAAGGGTACTTATGATAATATGAAATTGAGAAGGATATATATCAAGTTTTGAACTTTAGAAGTATATGTATAATACGGCCCCTTAATTAAAACTAAAAAGTAAGTTTCTCAAGTATGATTACAAAGTTATTATTTAACTGACAATCTAACTCTTAGAAAAAAAATGATTTAAGAGGTTCCATGCATTTAATAATAAATAATATACTTCAGACTTGTTACGACCCGTTTGACTGGTTTTTTTAAGCTATTCTTTTTATCCGTTAAATAAATGGGGTGAAAATACCATCTCTAATCCACGTAAACATTTGTTACACAACTTATTTGCTAACTCATTCTCATTCTTATATTCTTAACTTGAAGATCATCAAAGCAAGTTCAGCAGTTAAACCATTCAGTTTGGAATGTGAATTCAGCTATTTCATCAAGTACTTTACTCGAAAGTACACATACTTCAGCGTTAATGGTACATTATTATATATACTCAAATGCTAGAAAACACCTATTTGCAACTTTTTTTTACTTCATACATAATCATATATGTTCGGATGTTTTTACATCAAATCACTTAAACTGAAAATAACAAGTAAAAGTGGATCACGTGTAAAATTGTCTAAACATATATAATTGTTGTGTATGAAGTAAAAAATGTGCACAGATCACCAATTGCTAATGATTGTTATTTTTCCATGTGTAGAGAAGCACACGAGACAAGAGCCTTTCAAGCTCTGCTGCTAGTTATTTTTATGCTGCTGATGTAGTAGACAACGGGAAAAATGAACCACTTATTGAAGGCTGGGATCTGGTGGAACACCCCACTTTGCCACCTCCTCCATCGCAAATTGAGAATGTAGAACACTGGACGCGAGCCATGTTTATCGATGCAACAAAAAAGTAATAACTTTTTTTTATTTGATTTATATTTACAAGGGGTGTTTGGGGATTTTGCTTGTTTAAGCTACTTGTCTACTTAAATCATTTTTTAAAGCGTAGAAGCAGTTTCGAGTGTTTGGATGGAGAAAAGTCTGCTTATGCTTGTCTAAATAAATTGTATTTCTATAAGCAATTTGTGATTGCTTATTTCAAAATGATTATTCTTGCTGGATTCAAAATAACGAGTTTACCTTAAGGTGAAAAAAGTGGTTTCCAATAAGCTCATTTTGTGCTTTTGCTTATAGGGGATAAGCTACTTAACTTAGCAATCTCAAACACCCTGTACATAGATACTATTTAACGGGTGCTGAAGTTCCAATTTGTAATAATATTTGGATAAACAAGTTATGATTCTCATCATCTGTTTATTTAGTGGTCAGATAGTTTTGGATTATCAGTTTCATATAAGCTGCAAGGGTAAACCAAACTTGGTTAAATTAATAGGACATATTTACTTTTCTTTTAACTGGATAATAGGGGGAAGGGGGAAACATTTCACAAACCGTGTTTATAAGTTTCACAAAGATGTCAAATTTTGGTTAGTTTAAGGAGTATCTGAGATCACTTATTAAAACCGCTTATGCCTTTTGAAACAATCAGAATAAAACAATCAATCGTTGTTTGGATTTGCTTCTGTTATCAGAGCAGTAGTTGAGCATTTGGCAATTGTGATCTTTAATGGACTTATAAGAGATGAAATAGCAGATAGTCAGTTCAGATAAACAAATCGGAAACTGATTATTTAGAACTGACTATGGTCTTCATCCAAACCCTCAAAATTGATTATCTGCTATATTAAAACATCTTAGTTATTGGTAGCACATCTAATCACTAGTATTTTTATTATCACATGGTCAACTTCTAAAACACAAACCCATTAAATGTGTTAAGGGAGTATTAAAATACTATTCTAGTTACACATTAGAAGTACTACTTGCAAGTATTTTCTTCTTAAATTTAATTAAGTTGTTTGTTCTATATTACAGGTGAAATTGTGGTAAACCTCTTATACTCATCTGATGCTTGCTCAAATGCTTTCAGGAAGATTTACATTTCTATATATGTGATTATATAAACCGGCATGTAAATAGAAACAATCCCAAGTTTGTATATATATGTATGGGTTCCTTTTGTTGTTTTATCTTCTCTTACTTTAGGTGCAAATATATAGTCACCTGACTGTAATATATAAGCCGATCACCGACCCGTTCACTACAATTATTCAATTGGGTCACTTGCCCTATGAGGTTGCTAAATAAAGGTTCATAATTCCTTCTGTATGAAGTAAAAGGAGATATTTGGTAGGTCAAGTCCACTAAAACACTTGTACTGGATGTTTTAGGTGGTTGTAATCTAACAAAATGATATACATTCTTAACTTTATGAAATAAGATATTATAAATTTTATCATTTTAGTGTAGAAAGTGACTTATTTACCTTATATCTTTATTGCTAGTGGTCTTGCTTTTGTACTAAATGGTGTTGCTTTACAAAGGTTATGGAGCAGAGAGGAGCAAGTACACAAAAGGTGCATCTTTACTAAAGAAAAGTTATATGAGACAAGACAATATAAGTATGCTTGTTAGATGTGACATAATTAATAGATTAAACAAGCTTGGTAAACTGTAAGATGTTAATATAAGTTATAAGTTGAGTGTTTTTACGGATGCAGTCATGCTAGCGCAACCAAGACAAATGCTTATGATATGCTTATGTTTCCTCTCTTCTTGCTCCTTTCCCATAAATGTTTTTTTCATAGACGTGTCCGTCCTCATGAATAGTGATTCTTTTTATATCCTTCACTCTTTTTTACATCAACGTAATGAGTTTTTACGTGTCTATACTCCTTAATCTCTCATTCATGTGAGCTCATGGATGCACATTGGAGGCGGTTTTACTCATCTGTCTATCACTCTATCCTCCAAAATCATTTTATTTGATTTGTTTGGTTTATGAATTTACATATTTAAAAGCTGCTTTGATGTGTTTTTTATCTTAATTCAGATAAGATATAT
>BJCM01000682.1:0-10026 GCA_018326385.1 Flaveria bidentis | reverse complement strand
TATATACATATACACATATGATGGGATCATATTATGACTCTAAATATCTTCCCGTATCAATTTGTTTGATGAAATTAGACGAGAATCAAGTGCAAAGAGGATGAAGAATGCTTTCGAAATGAAAGACATGGGCCTACTCAAGTTTTTTTAGGACTTGAAAAGTGTTGCACTCAAAGGATGGAATATTTTTATATCAAAAAGTATGCTCATATACTCTTGAGCACACCTGCAAAGAGGATGATACTTCAATAAATGTTCATGAGAAGGTATGTTTGGAAGATAATGAAGAAAGTTTAAGAAGCTTGGCTGATGGTCTCATTTACCTAACTTATATGAAACCAAACTTGACTTATGTAGTTAGTTTAGTCTCTAAGGTTTATATACCAACCTTCTAAAATACTTTATTGGACTGCTAGAAGCATTCTTAGATATGTTGCTGCAACATCAAACTTGGGACTAGGTACACTAATGTAGATGGATTTACATTACTACAGGGCTTTAGTGATAGTGATTGGGCGTGTTATGTAGATAATCGTAAGAAGCATGTGTGTTCTCTTTGGAAAATGTGGTGTTTCATGGAGTTCAAAGAAGCAAAGTACTATTGCTCTATCAAGCACCGAAGCCAAGTATATCTCAGCCACACGAGCTACTTGTTAAGCAATATGGTTGAGATGGGTGTTTGAAGGTCTTGGTTTCTAACAAGAAAAACCTACTATAATCTTGTGTACCAATAAACTAGTTGTCAACTTATCAAAGAATATTGTTCAACACAGTCATTCAAAGCACATCGAGTTAAAGTACCATTTCATATCGAGAAATGGTAATACAAAATCGAGTTTGGAGTATTGTAGCACTCATAATAAATTGGCTGATGTTTTAACCAAGGCTCTATGAAAAGAGAAACTTGTGTTCTTTCGACACAAGTGTAAAGTAGTTTGAATCAAGGAAGGGTGATGAACGCAGATTCAACTCGCATGTATCTTTGGAATCTTCTTGAATAAGTCAGTCATGCATGCACGTGAGTCATTTTATGTTTTGGCTAATAGCCAATGGCTAATTCTGTTAGATTACTGAGTCATGTGGTTAGTTGGATTCTTTTATGATTATCATTTTGGTATTTAAAGGACGCTTTGTTCATTCATGAAGGGTTGATTAACTAGGTTATAGTTTATAAGTTGTTGAATTTCTTTTATGCTAAAGGGTAGTTTAGTTATTTTGAAATATTTAATAGTTAAAGTTAATATCCATCCAACTCATGGCCCAAAAATGTTATGTTTGTACAAAGTTTTGAAATAGTCTTGTAATTTACGAAAGTTAAGGATAAAAATTGAAATGGAACATAACCACAGACACTATCCGTTTAATTAAGTCTTCTTTAACAAGGTGAATAGTGTAATGGAAAATTATGTGGTTAAGTAGTTGTTCTATAACTAAAAAGTCAGAAACTCGAGCATGTATTTTATAATAGAAAATAAAAGAATCATTATATAATAAGAATAAACTATACCTTTTATTTTCGCGAAAACATATGGTTAAATGTCAGTATACAAACCACGATAATAAGATGCTAACGACGTGTTATAGAAAACATAGTGTATTCTTATGTAAAATACATATTTATACAAAAGATAACTTAATATAACAGTATTCACATCAGGTTCTATGTTTGTAAGAACCAAACAACAATATTTTCGAAGGCTCTGACCCATCGTTTTACATAGTTTCCTCGAAATGAATTTCATGTTTTTACTCCGAATATTGTATGTATCCCAGGGTACAATATACGGAAGAATGGTTGTATAACTATAGATAAGCTCACGAGTTTAAAAAAAAATTGCGTAGCGATAATTTGCTAAGGACCAATATACATCAGATCACTTGGTTTAGTGAAATGAAACAAAGGCTTATGGTTAATCATTTATAAAAGATCCTTGTTGATCAACCCACCTGAACTTAGAAGCCAAATTGATACAAGCAAAATAAATACCACTTCCTTATTGACACATAAGAAGTTTATTACATGAACTACATACCTTTCATTCAATCAATTTTTGAATTCAAACAATAATAATTACTCGAGAGTGATAGGGCTCTTGATCGATATTACTAGACCTACGATAATGACATGTGGCATCCAAGGAACCAATGAACGATGAAGTCTTGGGTAGAAACTAGAAAGCAAGCCAAAACGGTGACGCACCCTTTACCGAAAATGAACCCAAAGAAACAACCAAGGATATGACCCGCCTATAACAAGCCCAAACCGTTCAGTACTGCAGTTTGGATTTTACAAATAACCATTGCTACATAGACGGTAAGTAAAGCCTCAAAATGATAAAAACAACTTTTGCCACTATGAACATGAACACTCGTAGTCTCGTATAACCACACGATCAAGTTTTATCATCTTCGAATGGTGTCATCTCTATCGTAACTTTTGTGTTTTCTCTATCGTAACTTTTGTGCTTCGAGTGATTAGAGTTTGACCAAGGTTTCAATAAACAGCCTAGCACCATTTCTGAATCATTGACCAGAGTGGTTCCACGGTGGATCGCTAGAGCCAAAATCCAACCTTATAACACAAAACGATGGAACAAAGTTATTCTATGCAACACATAATTTAACTAGTGATCGGTTTTTCAACCGCCTCATCATATCACATGAAAGTAAATTAACAATAGTTTTTGTGAATGAAAAGTTTTGTTTGATTCAAAAAGGTGGCACATATATGGGCTCAAAACACTTTCGGTTTAAACATTTTCCTTTTGCACAAACATTGGTTATCGTTTGCCTAAAAAAACCACGTATGGTGTGCTCTTTTATCAAACTAAAGCCCAAGGTCGAAAAATTACCTGCTATATACACACACACACACGAGTCCGGGGATGAACGTCTGTTGCTCTATAATCGAACATCTTGGTCAAACATCTTATCACTTGATGATATATCCCCCTTCCGTAACTCTAACATAAGCGAGAACCATTTTACAACACTTGACACGATCTTCCACCTCCTCTGAGCTTTGACCATGGCAGAACACGGAAACAAAAACCGATCAACAACACATTGTAGATCACTGGGTGAAGAATCACCAAGATACTGGAGATGCATTGATGAGCTAGGGTCACAAATCAAGGTA
Organism: Flaveria bidentis; assembly: GCA_018326385.1. Taxonomy (NCBI): domain Eukaryota; kingdom Viridiplantae; phylum Streptophyta; class Magnoliopsida; order Asterales; family Asteraceae; genus Flaveria; species Flaveria bidentis. The sequence continues at coordinate 6,887 of BJCM01000682.1, read as the reverse complement.
TTTTCCACACAACATTCAAATTCCATCGGATGATCAAATCGCACGTCAGTGGAACCCATGTGGTCCGAGCCATATTCACCCAAGGTGGGCCGGATGATATCTGGGGATGGGGGGTTCATCTGTGGGTAATCGAATCGGCCTTTTGGAAGGAGGTTATTTCCTTTGGAGTTTTCTTTCATTGTTTTGGTATTTAACGGGTAAAGATCTTCGGTGAAAGAACACGTACTATTTCTAAGAGAAGCTTCATCGTCATAGGGAATAACTTTATCCAAGTGTTGAAATGCATGTAATACCAATTTGTGGGCATCGGCCTATAAATGCAGTTTATACTAGTGTTTAGTAACTATGTTCAAATGATAAACTCAACCCGTATACTTTTACTCACGGGTCAAATGCATAAAATTTAAAAAAAAATGTATAAAAAGAATTTGTAAATCTAGCATCAAACGGTTTAGGAGTCATCTATAGTTTTTATTTTTATGTTTCTTTCGCATTAATTCACCTCAAATCTCTTTTTACAAAATTACATAAAATAATCATACTCTATACCATAGTCAACCTGTTTGGAGTTTCGACCCATTTGACCCATTCCCTTTTCCATTAACCCGTTAGAGACATAATATAACCCAAATTGACCCGTTCATATGTAAAGGGGTCGAAAACACTACTTAGTTTTTTTATAAGCGAATACGAGTCTATTGAGAAGCTAACCTTTTCGGTTTCCGAGAGCTTGTCAGAAACAACATACTTGCAATCTGAAAGAAGCCCGAGAACTTGTCCCACAATATTAAACACAACACCATCTTTTTTCTGTGATTGTGGACAATACAAGTATAATCTGTTGTCATCGATCACACATCTCGTAGCATGCTCCACAACAACGTCCCACATTTTAGCAGACATACCGGGGCCCAGGATCTGCAGTGCACAATAGATAGTAAATAATCTTGAATGCATCAAGAAACAAAGGATCTTCTGAAGTCGCATATGCATCAGATGGTAATACAGCCGGATAACATGTCAAAACATCCTGAATCACGTTAAGTTGACCCGCAAACACTTTTTTCTCCACAAATAGTAGATGTGTTCATTATGATTGCAATAATTTTTTGATTTGATTATTCTGAGATAAAAAAAACAACCCAAATCGACTCATTTATAAGTATACGAGTCAATTGCCACATCAAATTCAAATCATTATTAGAAAACCTAAGAATCCATAATGGAGGAATGAAAAAGAAAACATTGATGAGCAAACAAAAAGATGTGATATCTTACATGTCGAAGCATCGTAGGATTTACGAAGAAAAGAACCAAGAAATCTTTCACTGTTTTGATGTTTTCTTTATTCAACCGCTTGTGGAAAGCTCCATCCTTGCTGATTTTTTCAAGTCTCCATACCTCATCAGACAGATAAGGTGGGTGATGCTTCTTGTATACTAAAAACAATAAAAATCACATATTAAAATCTAGTTGAAATAGTTATGGAAACAAAGTTAAAACTACAACATTAACGTAAATCTTCGTATAATTCAAATTTGGTGAACTTTCAACTTGGGTGACCCTTTCTCATTTTAGTTAAATTATTCATGCGATCTGACTCGTTTGAGATAATACGACAACCCAAATCAACTCAATCTTTAGTAAACAGGTCAAGTTTGATTTTTCTACAGAATATCAAATACACTTACATTCGCCACGATGATCTCTGACAACAAACGATTCTGACGTTGCTTCTTGCACTCTAACTCCGTCACAATTATCCAAAACCCGAGCTCCCAACCTGAATTTACGGCTCCTTGTCCAACTCGAATTATCAGTAAAGCAAAGATCACCCACTAAACCTACACCTTCTTTTAAATTCAACAATGAATTTCCACTAATAAGAGGTTTTTTCCCGCGCCTTTCTTTAACAATATTAGCATTAAACTCTTCAAGTGTCCAATTGTCACCTGTGTCATCTCCAAAATCTCCCTCGAGAACCACTATCTCCACCTTTGATGATGATTCAGTCCCAGTGGAAATGGTTTTCCCCGTATGTGAATCGATTAATGCTACTTTTAGTATGTTGCAATCTTCCCCTTCTATACGGGTTCCAGTAAAAACCGGAAGAGATAAAGCAGTTAAAAACTGTAACTTTAACTTCCTTGGTATCAAAGATTCTGTCTCATCCTCACTATGCCTGTGTGAAGAAACATGCATTATCTTAAATTGCGGGTCGGGTCATCAGCTAACAGTCCTTTGGCCTAGTGCCACCAAGATGGCCCATTGACCCAGAGGTTAGTGTGCAAGCATATGCCCTTAGAAAACAACAGGTCTATGACCTGGGTCAGTTCTAAACGGGTAAATTATGGTCGGGTCACGTAAAAATGCACTATGACTGCTTTTGACGGGTTTCCATTTGAGCTAAGTTCTTGATTGACATATTAAAAATAAAACATTTGATTACACCCATTGGGCCCGTCAAAGATTAGAAAACAAAAATTATTACGTCAATAAAACATTTGGTTACACCCATTAACCCTACCAAGATAAAACATTTGATTATACCCACTTGACCCATTAAAGGTAAAACATTTTATTACATCCATTTGATCCCTCAAAGATAAAACATTAAGAAATAAAACATTTGATTACACCTATTTGACCCTTCAAAAATAAAATATTTTACTATACTCATTTGACCCGTCAAAGATAAAATATATTATCCCACTCATTTGACTTTTAGAGATAAAACATTTGATTACAACCAAATGACCCGTCACAGATAAAACATTCAATTACATTTATTTATCCTGTTAGAGATAAAACATAACCCAAACAAACCGATTAACAATCAAACGGGTCGAAATCATACACCATACCACTTCATTTTCGCTATATGCTTCTGCAATGCCACTTCAATCTCCTCTTTCACCTGCAAATCAACACAATCACCAAACAAATCACTCAAAAAACCAACCAAAACGAAGCTCAACACCAAAACATCAATGTCACATACAATCCTTCGAATCAAGGGCTCCAACACAGGCTCCACATACTTACTAATCGTACAGAACTTCATCACCTCCAACACAGCACTGCAACAATCACCAACAAAACCCACAAAATCAAACACCCTTTACGCCCAAATCAACCAATCAAACACCAATTCCTCCAAAATCAACCTCAATCAAGCAGTCACAAACTAGGGTTTGATCGATATACCTCCTGAACGACGGGCGTTTCCGACGACCACCGCCTTCCGACGACGATGACCCACCGGAATCCTCCTGCTGTTGCCGCTTCTGCGACATGATTACGAGCTTACAATCACCGGTGACGGTGGGGATTGAGAATCTTGAAGATTACAGGTGGAAATTGTGAGTTTGAACTTTGAATGGGTGAATAAACAAACAATGAATCGGTGATGATGAACAGTGGTCGACTGGTACGACCAACATGCGGTGTCAGATTACACGACAAACAACATGAAATTGTTTTGATAATTCAACGAGAAGATACAAATGAGTGTAAGGACTAGAATTGCGTACACAAAAATGTGTAAAAGATGACAAATTGTGGGTCCATATGATATTCAAAAGGAAGATATTCTCTATCACTTCTCAACCTATTATTGTTACCATGTTATCATTGGATCTTGACTATATTTCACTTGTTTTATGTGAATGAATATATAGATGTGTTAATGGTTGGAAGTTGATGTAAGATTCGATATAATGTATAATGTTTTATTTTAAGTTTCACGAGATTGGTTTGTGACACTTAAAGATATGTTTTTAGCAGTGTTGTAAAAGTCGATGTTATTCGACGACTAATCATGGCTATTTCATCAAATCGGAGACAAAAATCGGTGGTATGACCTAGTCAGTCAACATTGGACCTAGTCGGTCAAAATCAAACCTACCCGGACCCTAGACGGTATTAATCAACCAAAAAACCATGATTCTGGCGAGATTCCAGCGGACTTAAAAAAACCAACCAATACTTGGAAATTTTTGCTTAAACATTGAAATTCCAGCCAAATACGTGTGTATATATATAATAGTGAACATTTATAATTACATATGAAAATGTGTGTATTTATATATAAATCTAAAAATTATATATAAAAGTTTAGATCCGATTAATCGCTAGTCGGTGAGGCACTTCACCGCGCGACTAACATTTAGCAATTTTTACAACACTAGTTTTAGGACTGTCGTGAAATTTTGATTATAAATCTGTTAAAAAAATTTTGATTATGAAAAATAAGTTTGCGTCTGTGAAAATTGTTTGGCTCATGAAGAGAAATCGAATAGTTTTTGTTTTTAGTTCCTGTCGTGAGTATATTCTCACACACGTAAAACTCCATATGATAACTCCAAGTTATGTTTTTCTTGTAGATAAGTAACATAACATAAATTTAAGTTGTCTTTTTTAAAAAAAAAAAAACTTTTTTTGTGCATAAAATCAAATAATACACGTATATATAACAAACACGACTATAGAATCTAGATATACCTCTCTACTTCAAGAGTTCGATGATAGACAAGAACAATATAAAAAAAAAGGCTAAGCCTAAGAAAAGTAATAGTGCAAGGGTTTATAAATCATTCGATTCACTTTCGTTGCATATATGGTTTATAAAATTAGTTGCTTTATGGCTACCTCATCATAAAGCAACTAATTGTCCTCATAAGGCAACTAATTGAAAGCAGGGCGAGCATAACCAAAATAATCGAATTAATCGAGAAAATTAGTTGTTATGATGTTGTGATAACTAATTTTTAAGGTTATGTGTATAAAACAATTAACAATAGTAATCAAATCAATTGAGAAAACAATTCGTTTATAATTTTTTTTCCTATTACTAATCTTAAGCTTACGTGTGTATAAGTAAGAGAACTAACCTTACGAAATCCGCATTCAAAATGAATTGAATAAATAGAAAACAAACTATTTATAATTGGCAGTTCAAAAGCCTCAACAAAAATAAAATTATGCAATAATGAGTATGAGTTCAGTAGAAAGCTCAGAAAACATATGAAATGTTTGAAGGCCTAATAGTTCATATTAAGAAATGTAACTATACTCATATATAAAAGAATGTATTATACCTCAGATAGTAATTGATTTTGTTAAAGAATTAGTAAGTATAAGGTAAGTGTAGTCGTCAAATTAGTCTCATCATAGAAAGGAGTCTTATGCTATCAGCATTATGTGTAAGAATTAGTAAAATGTTTTTTATATGTTCGTGCTTAGCCTAATTAGCATGTCTACTTAGCACAATGGTGCTAAGCAATATATGTGACTCAAGAGAATCGATGATGATACTTGTTGATTCCTTGTGCTACACATCAGTTCTGGTGTTGATTTACCCTAGGCACGATCATGCAAATGGTTGCACGAGTGTGTGCCTTGACACAGTTATGCCACTTCTTTAACATGGTCATACTTCGTTTACGTGTTCGATCATTAGGGTGTTATGTTTGGTTTCAAGGAAATTGATTAAATGAAAATTTTCCAAAATATTGTATTACCTTTTAGATTGCCTAATTGAAAATCATGCTCTAGTGTTATCTACATTGTTCTCATACGTAATAAAATCTATATTCAAACATTCTCTTTGATTCCATATAAACTTCATGACATTCTAAATAGTTGATTCCATGATTAATTACATGTCACCGAATTACCGAACACCATTTTAATTTTCTAATTTTATTATGTTTCAACTTGATCTCTTGCGGTGTATATAAGATACACCTTTAATACATTAATTTTTTTACTAATATGATTTTCCTTCAATAACTTTTATTCGTTGTGTTTGATTATTTCTTGACGTCCTAGTATAAATTTTGTTAAAAATAAAGTTGTGTTAAAAATATACTCTTTTCTTGAGTGCCGTAAGTTATCAATGACAACATGCGAGTACTATGAAGAATGTGATTGATACTGACTGAAGAACATCGATATCATTATATAATTGTTTTCTATTTATGTTTTGATATCCAAAACCATGTAAATGCAAATTCATATGTTTCTTTATGTTCTTAACCACGTTGATGTTATCGTTACAACACGTGTAACAAAGTTTGTGCATCATGCAAGCTAGCTTAATTTCTAGTTATACCACAAACATTAATAACTCTAACATGAATACACATAAAAAACAACAAAAACCAAGAAAAAAAAGCCAAAATAATATTAAAGAAAGTAACAGAAGATGAAGCACACGTACCGAATCTTGAGAAACCAAAGTCATAAAATCTATACTAAAGTCAAAGTAGTTGTCTATTTAAGCGAAAATCATTATACGCCACAGATGTTTAAGAGAACACGAAGGTGTAGTGTTTTAGAATTTAACGTATGTGACAAACATATATAGAGTTCTTAGCAATGATAGGGTTTTTTTCACAAAGATGAGAAGATTATATGACATGGATGTTTGAAAGAACACGAGGATATAAGGTCATAAGGTACAACGTACTAAATGAAAGTAAAGTTTTAGCGGTGATAGGGTTTGTTCATAAAGACAAGGAGACTTCACACCATCCCGTCCCCTAACCCCTCCTCCCCTCGATTAGAATCCCTCGTTTCTTTTGCATGTTTCGTTCATGGAGACGAGACATGGACCTAACACCACCGTAGCCCACGGTCCCCTCCTCCCCTCGATTTGAGACCCACGCATCGTTGATTTTTTTCTTGAAGATGAGAAGTAGACTTAACACCACCTATGGTTGGGTCCCCTCTGTCCTCTGATTTGAAATCCTTTGTTTCTTTAGTTTTAATGTAGAATCACACAAATTTATACATCTTAAAGCGCAAAATATCCTTCACCTACCAACTTGGCATTCGAAATATAAGCAAAATAATTTTCTACTAAAATTTCACATGGAAAAAAT
>BJCM01000680.1:0-11803 GCA_018326385.1 Flaveria bidentis | reverse complement strand
GGTGGGGGTCGACGGTGGTGGTGGGGGTCGACGGTGATGGACTGATGGTGGTGAGATCTTCAGCAACTTATATATATGTATATGTGTATATATATATATATATATATATGTGTGTGTGTGTGTATGTGTGTAAAGACAAACACACAAACAGTCCCTTAGATATATTAAATTACATAAATAGTTCCTTTATGATAAAAAGACTAAAATGCCCTTAGATTTAACAAAAAGATTAACATCCATTAGTGTTAATACTTTAACTCGTTACAAATAGAAAGTACGAACCCCAAACTTGTTACAAAAAACTCTTAGTATCCAAATTTGTTACTTTGAATAAACCACAGGGACCATTTATGTAATTAACTCTAGTTTAGATGTAACATATATTATGTAAGTTCAACACGATTCAATAGTGTCACATATACAATAAAACTTTTAAATAAATAATAACCTTTCAAAATTGACTTGGTAAAAGATAATTGCACACAACAATACTTGTTGGTTTAGTTTTTATTTATCTTTATACAATGTCTGAAAGTGATACAGAAGTTGTTGTTTGTGTGTTTTAAATTTTATGAGTTATCATTCATGAAACTTTATTAATTTCTTCAAAAAGTAGAGATATAGATATCATATTGCATCGCAAGGGTCCAGCTATCAGTTCTATTAATACAATATACATTAGTGTTTATAAAAAATAATTTTACTAAAACTAGTAAATACTCCCGCGTCTTGCGGCGGGTTGCCAATTAACCCGCTGATTCACAATTACTTATTTATGACAATGATCAATCAAGGGTGTCTATTGTATCTCTATCATGTGAAATTAAAAAACAAATCAGATTACATGAGTGAGCATGTACTAAATCTGAGTTTAGTTTTGACTCTCATATATCAAAACAAAACCACGGTTCTTAGATTCTTGAATTGAAATAATAAACTGCAAGATCATAAATCACACATAATCAATCACCATTCTTCCTTGCACTACTCAATTCATTTCCCAAAGTTACATGAGACACGTTGACTTTAGAGGTCAAATGTTTTTTTTCTTCTAGCAAAGGTGGTTCTGTTGAAAATTAAGGTAAGTTTGTTTAAACATCATGCACACATGCTACAAATACTTCCTTATGTTTATATTATGTCCAAAGTAAAAATGAATCAGTTTGACCACAAAAGTCAAAAAGCCAAAGGTAGTATCATTCATACCGCAGATACTCTGTCAAAGAGACTAAAACCAACAATTATAATTAGTGGAATCATACCAACAGGACTAAAGAATTTGAAATTATAAAAAAGTTGATAAGAATTTGATCATAGAAACATAACCACAATTGAAACATTATTGCTTTATGAACAAAATTATTCACCTTCATTTAACCCACAACTGACTATATCCCAAGATAATATGCACATTTGACGTTATGTTAAGCGCGCCTTGTATAACTTGTATTGTAGCAAGAAATCCTTGGAAGTGCTTAGAAACTCATCATTAAGAATTGTGTTTTTCCCTTTCATATGATGAAAAGATGATCTTCATCACTGCCATTAGAGTATTGTCTGCTTTTGATCTTAGATTCTTTATATGCAATTAACATGGTTAGGTTAAAATTTTCACCTAGAAAGATTATAGGTTAGGTTACCATGTGATTTTTCTAATAGCGAAAGTGAAAGGTTATGGATAATCAAGATTATAGGAATCATGAAAACCTATCCAACACCATAATTTTTATTATAATTTATGAAATTTATTTATACACACACGCATTCACACCAAATTACTGTAAGTTATTGTCTACCATCATGTTAATCGTTATACATTGTGTAATTAGTTATAACCTAACCATGCTCCCATCCTATGAACTGATTCTATTACCATTTGAAAATTAATTATGCATGATTTGACATGATTATAGTTTTATCAACGATTAATGAAAAATGTACAATTTGAAAATTGATTACTTCAACATATAAACACGAACAATAGCTTTCTGATGTTACAAAGTGTACAAAAGTTTAAGCATACATTCCAAGATTACTAATTAATTAAAGAGACAAACATCACTAATTGTTAAGGTAAATGTAAAATTACTTAACCCTTCATTTTTTTTAAAAACATGCATTTATCTAAATCTAATTTTACAAAATGCAATAGACCAAGAAAACAGACATCATAACACCTTAGTTACCTTGTCCTGTATCACCATCTACTTTATTGAGTTGTAATATGAGAGGTTTTCCAAGTTTCATATCCCTCTCTCAACACTTTCATAAGATATAGTATGTATTGTCTGTTCATCTCTTTATCTATATCATATAACAAAGTGGAAAGAAAGAGACGAGGGTGAAATAGATTAATCAAAACAAATTAAAAGTACGTCTTTCAAGTATTTTGAATAATCGCTAAGCAGTATTGTCTTTATAGTATAATAGAGATCCGAGCAACCCGTAACCACCTCCACCGTTTCCACCGGTACTATCCACCAGACCCCCAAATTCATGCTAAATCAAGAACACTATCTCATCTGTTACTTAAAAATAAATACATATGATTCGAGAAGAAGTTAACACGACTCGTTCAATGATTTCAGAAGATCATAACGTTTTGATAAAATCATATTTACAAATATCATCTATAATCGTCGGATCTCTTTTAGACGTGGATAATCGAAAAAATGTTTATATGTTGGAGAAGAAGGTCGTGGCAACAGAAGAGGAGGTGGCAAGGAACACGTGTAAAATAAAGCCTTATTGCCTTGTACGTAAAGCGGCAAGGATACTACTTTTGCTGGCAGTTTCTCAACACAACACAACACAACACAACACAACACAACACAACACAACACAACACAACACAACACAACACAAAAAATAGCATGCATCGAGCAATTGTGCACCATGCTTCGGTAAATATACATCACTGTAGCTATGGGTTTCGAATTATATAGAGAGTAATGTAAATGTAACCACAAAGCCTTGTAACCTAGTGGTGTAAATGGTTTCCCAAATAAGACGTCGTAAGTCTAAAACTATATACTTCTGATCTGTTAGTGAGTTTTCTTTTGAACGAAACTTTGATTTTCGGGTGTCCAAAATAGTGGCACCCTCAAATCTTGATTTCCAAACAACCCCTTTCTGCTTTCTCCTTTCTTCTTTCTCCTTACAGCACAGGCATGGTGGGGGCAGTACACCTTCAACTACACTAGCAACTCCATCATCTTCTCCCACACGTGACTCCCCCTTACACTCAATACCTCACCGGCGACCACTTTTCCGACCACCATCACCCTCAATTTCACTTACATTTCATGCATGGACATCCAAGAAGAAACCAATTGCAACGGGGTCAAGAGAAAGAAGCCCTCGGCTTCTTGCGATGAAGATCGTCCACCGGAACTTGAGGTGAAATCCGATAGGAATCCCGATGACTCCGCTGGTGGAATTGACTCGCAGGAGAATCAATTGGAAGATTTGGAGCTCTTGGCGAAATCGGACCGTGAAATTGAGGAGAGTATTGTCAGGATCAGAAGAAGCTTGCAATCGATTGGTGCTAAGTTGCCTGATAAGGGCGAAAAGTTGAAGGCGAATCTCCGGAGACATGAGGATGAAGTCGAACGGAGAAAGAAGCTTCAATCAGAGAAGGTTGTTTGCTTTGTGTTTGTGTACAATGTTACTTGTTATTTCATTGCTTTTGTTGATGATCATGTGTTTCAGTGCTTGTATTTCTTCCATCTTCAAAATTAGGGTTGAATTTGGGAGGGGGAGGGGTGATTAACTGATTGTTCATGTTTGTATGGTGGGAATTTTACTGTGAATATGCTGTGCTTGCTGTTTGATGTTTAAGGGCATAAAAAATTGAGCTATGAAATTTGCTTTCTTACAGGCTTTGCAGGTGCCGTCTTCAAATCATCAATACATGACATGAGCGTTATGATGATATACTTTTGATGCAGTTAGTATTTCTCCATTGATTTGTTATTATGTTTTCTTAACAGGCTGATAATGGATGTGATGAGGCAATACAACTTTCTGATCATAGTGATGACGGTAAGATTAATTGAGGTGTTTTTATTGAACTTGATGAGTAGTTACATATTCTTGTACCAAAATGAGCAGTCTTTATTAGTGCTTGAGATAAGATAAACACAAATTTCTTATTTGGAAGTATTGCATAATCTATTTTATTTGCATGTAATAAGTTGAATTGCTTGTGTAGGCGCTTTGAACGACAAAAAGAAATCTTCATCAGAGTTTGCCAATTCTTTTTGCAAAAAGATGGAGGAAGACGTATGATTCTCTATCACACCTGACTTAAATCATTAATTTTTCCTTTTTCTTTAGGAGAATACACACTTGTATTTGTTTGTTGATTAGCAGAAAGATTCTAGGACTGTCATTGCATTCGAAAAGGATGCATCTTACATAAATCCTTGTCATGGGAAAAAACTGAAGTCAAAGAGTCAACTTTCGGGTAAGGGAAGATCCAAGATGGGTATATCTTCTTCACCATCCCTAAAAACTTCTTTGGTAGATAGTAAGAAACAGATAATCTCCGGTGCTGAAAATAAAGATGGGGATTCTACCTCTTTCTCAGAGTAAGAAAAGTTATCTCCTTGTATTTCTTTAATGATATGTTTTATTGTTCTCATCATCTTCTGCAAATGGTCTTACACAGTTACACAAATTCTTGAATTGTCTTTTTTATCATCTGTGTAATTGTTCTCATGATGTATTTTAACTTATAACTGGTTCTTGTGTATATCTAATATCCTTAAGTTCTATTCCTTTGGCAGACCAAACTCTCCTCAAGATCCACCCAGAAGGAATTTGAGGCCTAGATCTGTAAGTTGTTTCCATAGTTGTATTATTATACAAGACATTAGTTTCATATGGGGTTGAGCATTCCTACAAGCGGATGTTCCTTACAGCTTAGGGCTCCTGATTAAGGGAGGAGAAGCAGAAGATATTTTATCATATAGGTCCTGTTTTTCTATACCACATTCCTCTAGTCTCCATTATGTTGGTGTTATCTGTGTATCTCCTAAAAAAATGCAGTTTGGACCGAGTATCACCTCCATTTCTCTTCACGTCATGTGGAGGGGATCCACAAAATGGAAATGTCACATGGCCAAAACAAATAGAATCTTAAGTTTCACTTGAAAATAGACTTTCAAATTAGGTAATTTTAAACACATGCTCCTGTCGGAGCTGTTGAGTAATAAAAAGTTCTAAAGTGTAAGCATGTAGGTATATGAGGCTCTCAATGACTAGTAACTTACATGACAATGTGTGAGGTGAGGGCATCTTGAAGGTATATTTGGTGACTTAGCTGCTTTTATTTTCTAAGGGTGTCCTTTTCTCAACAGGGTCGGGCTTATCATTTAGTGGATGAGGAGTCAGTAGTTGAGAAATTTATGCAAAATTTGGATCCATGGTAATATTGGTTTTATCCATTTAATAGTGTATGCTTACTGATCTAAGATAGCAAAAATATTTTAATTCATCATTCAAATTTCAGCATGAAAGATGTCAAGCTCTACTACCCATCAAGGTGAGGCGTTCTCCTCTGATTATGTTGAATGATTTATTATTTCTTGGAATTCTTTATATACTATTAAACTAATAGTTATATATTGGTGTTCCTTCTCTCCTTCCCCCATTTCGACTGTGAGTTTACAGAGATGACCCAGATGCTGTTGAAGTTAGTTATGCATACTTGGAATGTCTTGCTCCTGAAGCATATATTTCATCCATTATTATGAATTTTTATATACGGTTAGCGCTTTGTTGTGCAAGGCATCCATTCACGTTCGCATTTTTTGAGATCCTTTAAACACGCCTAATCTTTTTCTATTTGAACTTCTTCGTGGTGGTTTCTTTTGAGTAGATATCTTCAGCAGCGAGCATCTCCCTCCGAGAGTATTACATGCCATTATCATTTCTTCAACACGTATTTTTATAACAAGCTAGAAAAGGTATATTACTTTTTAAATGTTTGTCTTGAACTAAGAAATATTGTGCAACATATAGCACTTCTAGCACTAACTTACATACGGTGTTTGCCACTTGAATTGGCGACTCCAACACTCTGGTAGCATATTAAGTTTATAGCATACAACTACACGTTAAGTGGATATGTCAGTGGATGTTAATAAGACAAATCACCAATATACCATTTTATATTGTGTATTATAACCCTGTGATCATGTAAGAATAGAAAATAGCCCCGACGTACACCGCAAGTTTGTGTGCCAATTTTTTACTTATGTATCATTTAATATGAAAGATGAAAATACATTTTGAGGGATACACGAATCTAAAAATCAGATCATGTAAACTCTTTGCAATCACATGGTATATTCCAATTCTTCTATGACAGCAAAATATATAAAAAGAAAATGAATGAAATTCATAAGTGATATTGCATCATGCACACCATATGTATGCTTCATTGTAAGCTGCACAAGTGCATGACTCGTCTGCTAGAAATACCAATGTGAATGTGAAGAAAGTGCATTAGTCATAGGATGCTGCCTAAATTTAATGGGGTCCAACTTTGTCCCTACTTATTCAATTATGTTCCCAGTGTACTTTTTTTTAATTTTGTTCTTTCTTATGTTTTTCCGACCTAAAGTAAATCTTATGTGATGAAAACTAAGCCTGACGTATATTTCAATGGCTGTGAGAGCTCCTCTTAATGGATGATTCTTGTACTTTAGATGATGAATAATAAATGTTTTTTTTGGTAGCTGAGCTACAAAGAAGATTCCTTTCTCAAATTTAGAAAGTGGTGGAAAGGTGTGAGCATATTTGAGAAGGCATACATTTTTCTGCCCATACATGAAAAGTAAGCTCTATAATCCGTATCAATTGATTCTCGGAATTTAAAAGATGACAATTGTCATGTTTGTAATAGGTCCATAACAATTATAGCATAATTGCTGGCAGCCCTCTGAGAGTTGTGGTTGTTAGTGCATCAATGTTATAGATTGTTTAATTTGGATATGTTGAATTCTTAAAAAAGTGTGCCTGATACAATTATCATACATACTTCATGTTGTATATATTTCTTATTTTTTCTTTAATTGTGCAGTTCTCACTGGAGCCTAGTGATAATATGTCTCCCTAACAAGGAAGATGAACTAGGCCCAATATTGCTTCATTTGGACTCACTTGGACTACATGACAGCATATCACTTTTTGATAACATCAAAAGGTATAATACATAACTGTGTATAAAATTTTACATGATCATAGATATTATGACTAATGAAAAATACATGTCGGAAATCATTGCACAATCATCATCCAATTTTTGTCAATGGAGTTTTTCTGTTCCAGTCTGATATTAATATGATAGGAAACTGCACATGTTTTGAAGTGTGGTTCTTTTTCATATTTGCATATAACCCATTTCTCAAATGCATATGTATCACCCGGAGATTGGATACAACTTACTAATGCTTTCAAATAAACACATAAATGTTGGAATATTTGGTTTTTTTGTTTGAGATGAACATATGTTACAACTTTGAATTATAGATTTCTTAAAGAAGAGTGGAGCTACCTAAGACAATCAGAAACACGTTTAGATCCACCCGTTAAAGATGAAATCTGGGGAAATCTTGAACATAGATTGGATCACAGAAAGGTTACGGTAAGCATTTTCATAGTTTGTGATTTTACATTACTGCAAGTCCTTTTAGTTATTTCATCAGAGTAAGTTTGTCAGGTTCCACAGCAAAAAAATGATTACGACTGTGGACTGTTTGTTCTGTTTTACATGGAACGTTTCATCAAAGAAGCTCCTATGAGGTTTAGAAAGAAAGATTTATCGATGGTACATTTCTACACATGGTTGACCTATTTACTCGATTTATTGTTCATATAAATTAGTTTAAATTTGGTTATCATCTTTGACTTATGCCAATTCTTACACCTCACTTGCAATGAATGCGTCTTTATTATCAGTTTAGCAAACAATGGTTTCGCCCTCAAGAAGCATCCAACTTGAGAGCTAAAATTTACGATCTACTTGTCAAAGAGTTCAAGAAAGCGAAAGAGAAGGAATCCACCTCACGTTCCAAGTCTTAATCCCGGTTCAAGTGTTATGGTAAACCATGCGTAGTGTAGTTCTAGAAGACTAGTAGCATTACGATAAAAGCTGTTTTTTAGATGTACATACATTTGTATAGGAAGGATTAAAGCAGAGCAATTGCTAAGAGTGTAGAAATGATTGACCCTCCAATGGATAGATAATCCAAGCTATTCATAAAATGTCTTAGCGTAGCTTGTTGTCAACTGCGTGATGAGAAATATAATGTTTTGGCTTACAGAACATCGACAAGTCAGTGATAACCATATAGCATGTTACGTTAAGTGTGATCCTTCTAAGATGTTGAAATAATGCCACTTATTTATTCTTCTTTGCCACTAGTGGCAACGAAGTTCTTGGTAATTTTAGTCTTGAACCAACAAAAAGTGCTAGAATAATATAACATCGATAATAATTCAATAATCAAGAGAACATATGATAAAGTGGTATCCATCAAAAACCTGTTTTCCACACACACCCAGTCTAAAAGTGAAGATAAGCTATCAGAAATTATCATTAACATACAGTTGAACGTAATTAACCACACCCCTTAATTTGGAAAAACCATGAGAAAAAAGATGGCTGTTGGAAGTAAAATGCAAGTTGTAATGTATTTCTCAGCTACATGAAAGATACACATGATAACATAAGATCTTCATGATACACATGATAACATAAGATCTTCATGATACACATGATTACATGTCACATGGATGCATAAGACATTCATGACCATCACCGTTTTGCAGCAAAGACGTTTGTCGTGCCTCAAGATACTCCGGATTTCCTCATATGCCAGTAAGTTTGTAATCTCTAACCATCCTACACTGTAGGTCTAGGGGCATGATATTTGCTAGCAGTAGATTGACCTAGTTCTAGTCCCTGCAAACCATGAATATTGAATAGTTTAAGAGTTAGATTTTTATTGCATGATGTGGAAACAAACTTTGACAGCTATTTTAACTTAATCATGGTTAGTTGCAAGTTTCCTCAAGAAAAGGGTTCAAGAACAAAGAAAAGTAACCTGAGTGTTTAGAAAAATTGGAGTTCTGTGGCAGAAAAGATTATATTTGGACAGACCATATGATGCTTTAGAGTTTTACAATCATTGTGTATTATAGGAATAAAATGGCATCAAAAAACATTTTGATACCAATATATGATCCCTAAATCCTAATGGTCTTACCACTTTGGCCTTTATGGTCATAGAAAGTTAGCAGCTACTACCCACATGTATGTTAAATTTATATACTGAAAGTTCATAAGCTTTCAGTATAAGTCATAAGAAGGAACAAGATACTTACCAGTACTTGATTAAGCCATCCCAACCACATGTTGCAACTTTACTTTGCTCCAAAGGATGCCACTCAGCACCAATGCACACTCCATTATGACACTTCAATGTTCTAAAGACTTTGCAACTTTTCCAGTCCCAAAACCAGCATTTACCTTCACCATCCCCGGACATTACAAACCTGCCATCTGGTGAAAAATTCACTTGACAAGCATAACCAGCAACAATATGCCCCGCAAACCTCTTTTTCTTATTGAGCTGAAATCTCTCCCTCGTGCTATAGATCAGAATTTGATTATCCAAACTCTGTGCTGCCAACCAGTTTCCATTAGGATGAAGTGAAATCGCAGGCATCGAATGCATATGAGGTTCGCTTATATACTTTATAACAACAGGAATACCAAATTCCCATACACGAAGAGACTTATCATCGCTTGAAGTGACGAATCTTCTGTTATTATCAACAAACGTTATTGTATTCACTGCACCAAGATGCTGATCATACTCCTGAGTAATCTGCCCCGTATTCATGTCCCACTGAACAATCTTCTTATCACTCATACCCGCCAAAAGAATATTCTGCTTATCATCATCTGGATTCAACTTAACCACATACGGTATCTTCCCTGTTGAGAACGTGGATATCACCTGCCCTGTTTCAGTATCCCAATACTTAATATTCTTATCATACCCAGCAGTAAGAAACTTTGACCCATCATTACAAAAAGATATATCACGAACCGCCTTCGAGTGCCCCATATAAGTCCTCATACACTTCCCCGAATTGTAAACATCCCAAATCTTTACCTTGTTGTCCATCCCAGCTGACAATATCAAATGACCATGCTTAGGGAAGAACCTAATCGCTGAAACACCCTTCGTGTGACCACTCCATGTATGCACCAATCTCTTTGGTATATAGCAATGATCATTCGTAGCCTTTGCATCTTTCGGGTGCGCAATCCAGGACCTCCCTTGATAATCCTTCTCCTCTTTCCCATGAAACGTACTCTTATCCGAAACAGCCTCACCCTTATCTTTACTCCCATCGCGTTCCTCGCCTTTCTTTTTCGCGTACTCTTCAGCATACTTCTTCTGTTCTTCACTCAATTCATCCTGCAACCCCTCCTTCTTCCCGGCCCAAGGACTCTTTCGATTCTTCATCAACCACGCATCCGTCGCCGGATTCTCCACCTCCACTTTATCCACCTCCTCCCCTTCACCACCACCATCCTTCTCCAAAGCCTCCTTCTTCTTCTCAAGCTTCCTCTTTTTCTGCTCATGCTGCGGGATATTATACACCGAAATCGCATCGTTTTGCTTCAAAGCATCCAAATCCCCAACGTAATTACACCCAGCCGAAGCCGAGGGATCAGCAGCATAACCATATTTATAAAAAGTATTATACTGTTCATCAAACACAAACGGTTCAATCGACGCGTTCTCCACAAACCCTAATTTGTGATTTCGCATACCTTGAGCAATGCCGTCTTTCGCGTACGGATGTGCGGGCCCTTGAATCGGGGCCCAGAGCTGATCATACGTCGGATTGAACTCAACAACGTGTTGTGTGGGATCGAGGGGTTTGGTAAGCGATTTGTTGGCTATGGCGTCGGCAACGGTAAGTGAAAGCATGGTGTCGTCGACCTTTGGGGCTGATGATTTGGGGACGATAGAGAGTCGTGGAGGCGATGAGTCCGGTGATGAGTTATCGGACATCTGGTGGTCGTCACCGTCGTCGGCTTCTTTGTATGCCTGTAAGAGGTCCATCAGTGTGCGAAAGTGAGTTGCAGAAACCCTAGAATTTGAATCTGTGATATTTCTCGACACCGCGATGTATGTATAGATCTTACGATTGGGATTTAAGTATGTTTTCTTTGACTTGAAAGTTATGATTCGGTCTCTTTCTTTAGATGAATTGGGATATTTATCCTAAAAATTTTATATTTTTCGTATAGTTGGGTCTTATAGTATTATACGGTCGTATAATTCCTCTGATAGTCTTTTGAAATTTTGTTCGTAGTTAATATCGAAATTTTTTATACACGTCATATAGTTATATATGTGTCGTATAGAGGGTCGTATAAGGCTTAGTCTCCCTGAATTTTTCTTGTTTTCAGTGTGTTCGACCATATATGTTACGTATGATAACATACGATGCATATAGGGGTGTTGATTTATAAAATGGGGTGTTTGTATATTATGACCACTTTTTAATCGTTTTCTTTAAATGCAAATTGATCAGTTTTGTTTGTTTATATCTCACCTCTGGACTACTTAGATCAACTATTGTTTGTTTTCTTTATTTGCAAAGCTCACATAATCGCAAAAATTTGATGGATTTTTTAACTTTTTGATAAACTTGGTATGATAGATGTTAGGACCGATAGCGTACGGAGTACTAACTGATTCAACGT
>BJCM01000679.1:0-11388 GCA_018326385.1 Flaveria bidentis | reverse complement strand
AGTTATTGAAACCCATAAGTCAGAATCTGTATAATTAACATGATTCCTGAACTTGATTTTCTAGGATTTGAAGTCTGCTTTTGTTTCCAACTTTGGAGGTTGGTATGACGATCCACCAAAGTTACTCATGTTTAGTTAAGATCTAAGATTTTAACTATTAGAGAGTATCCTTTAAGAAATGAACTAATTAGTGACAATACTTAAATTATAATAAATAAGCAGTTGTGGTCACAAATCAGTCAATCCTTTTAATGATAATTATATATCAAATTAAGAATTTTGTCAATGTATTTGTTCAATTAAATATGAACAATATATGAATGTTAATCAATAACCAAGATCTATTATTCAATTGATTTGAATATTGAACCAAGTTAATCAAGCAATGTAATAGTACTTGCTAAGAGACAATTCACTATTTTGATTAAATCACACAAATGATTTGTTTAGAAATAATAGATCTGATTAGCAGAGACTGACAAATCTTGTGAAAGCAGCAAACAATTAAACGAAATTAACACCGATAGATAAATCAATTTAAATCAATGAGCACTTGGCTCTGATACCACCTCTGAATCCAAAGATCGCAATTAGGAATTATCAGTATTAATTTTTGAGTCAAGTCAATGTTTGCGGGATCAACATTAACTTTGTTTAATTATTTATTATAAATTCAATATGATTAATGATTAAGACTTACACAATAAGAAGAACACAATTAATAATCAAAAATATTTAATTCAAATGTTTTTATTAAAACATGTTAATGATTATAGATGAATAAACAATGAATGAAATAAAATTGGTTTGAATGTATTGATGTTGATGTGACTACTGCTAGGGTTTGTGTTTGTGTGATTTGATGTTTGGTTGTTTGTGACCGTGTGTCTTCTTGACGTCATCGTCGTCTCTTTGATGTGAAACCTAGGATCCATATTTATAGGCACGTGTGTTTCTATCAAAAGAAACACTAGATCTCTTGGGATTCGCACAACTATCATGTTGACTTGTAACACTTGTATTATTAAATACAAGTGTTTGGACTCCGGAGGAATATGGTTTTCCGTAGATGTTTGTTCTTCCGAAGGAGTCTTGTTTTTTCAAAGGTACTTTCTTCTTCCGAAGGTACTTTGT
This sequence comes from Flaveria bidentis, assembly GCA_018326385.1. Classification (NCBI taxonomy): domain Eukaryota; kingdom Viridiplantae; phylum Streptophyta; class Magnoliopsida; order Asterales; family Asteraceae; genus Flaveria; species Flaveria bidentis. The sequence goes on along the minus strand of BJCM01000679.1, from coordinate 10,254 downwards.
TCTTCTGAAGGAGTATTATTCTTTCAAAGGTGATTGTTCATCCGTATATGATCTTCGGATGTTAGTTATTTGTAAGAAACATATCTATGGAAGAACAAAATGTTCATCCGTAGATGTTTCTTACACTTAGTCAGTTTCAGTAATTGACCAAGTATTATGTTATGTTTGTACCTGCAATCTTACACTAATCAATTCACATATGGGTTAACCTATATATAATGCATACATCATAATAATGAATTACAATAGTTCATTATAAATATTGATTAAAGTTCTAAGCCTATAAAAAATGATCTAGTCCTATAGTTCCTAGATCTAACAATGTATTGTAAGTATCTCAGGTCTTTGTAACTTATTTTTATGCTTGTAAACTTGCAAAGAACTTGAGAAAAATACGCAACATCCTTGAAAACTAAAATACTTATGTTGTTTCTATTCTTGTTCTGTCTCATATTTGCTAGTGTTCTAAGTTTCGATTTTGTGTTACGAGTTCCCTATTTGATATGTTAAGTGTTCTAAACTATCTTCTCATTGTGTGTTGTGTTGTAAGCGACAAGAACTCCCTTAAACGGTCCTGCAATTTGTATCAGAGCATTCCAGGCTCTTGATTGTAAGATCTCACCATCTTAGGATCCCTCACACACAAAACACTTAACATCTAAAATGGTAGCTATCACTAAAGTTGATATGGAAACTGGAACAATGACAAAGTTCCCACTGATCACTCTTGAAGGGTTTGACACTTGGTACCAAAGAATGGAAGGTTTCATCAAGTCACAAGACACTAGAATATGGGAATCTATTATCTCGGGACCTTACATACCAAGCACCTCTTCAACTGCTGCTGGAGGTGGTATGATTCCAAAAGCTATGGCTGATTACTCTGATGAAGACATAAATAAAGTAGAGATTGATCAGAAGGCCATGACAGCCCTTCAAACTGCTCTTCCAAACTCCATATACAGAGGCTTCAAGAAGTGCAAAATAGCCAAGCGGTTGTGGGATGCACAGAAGATGATGTATGAGGGGTGAATTGAAGCCAAGGAGAACAAGAGGATCTCTTAACAAAATAGTTTGAGAACTTCACATTTAAAACAAGTGAAACCATGAGTGAACAATACTTCAAGTATTTGAGATTATGGACACTCTAGTGGATGTTTGAGTAACTCTTGAGAATATGGAATTGTAAGAAAGTTTATGTCCTCTCTTTAAGAGGACTGAGAACCTTAAGACTCTCACCCTGACAGAGTTGTATGTTATTCTTAATGGATACCAAATGGAGATGAACATGCAAGGTTCATCTGGTAACTCCAGCAATCAAATGAGTTCAGCCCTGTATGTGGTTGAAAGGGATAGCATAGAACCTCAACATCATCTAATATGCTACCCTGACAACTCATAAAAGGGTCCTTTCATCACCTTCCTGGAGACACCAAGAGAAAGCCACACTCAAGGAAGCCCATTCTAAGAGACAAGCTCATCACATGCTTTTGTGTCTCCTGATGAAAGCACATGAAACTTTCTATTCACCCTTGAAGACCTGAACTGTATCCATCAAGATGATCTGGAGTACATGAAAATAGTCTAGCAGATGGATCTTCTCACTCACATAGCAAGAAGTTCTACAAGAGGACATAATGGAAGTTTCCAAGCAATGCAACCGGTGGAAAGTTTGGGCTGGATAAAAGCAAAGTGAAGTGTTACAACTGTAACCAAATAGGACACTTTGCAAGAGAGTGCAAGGCACCAAGGACAAATGATGGCCAAGCACAAACCAGACCAGACTACACTGAGAAAGCTACCCAGAATGAGAAGCCAAAGCAGCAAACTACAGTTGTTATTGAACAAGGAGGCTTTGACTGGAGCTTTCAGGTGGAAGATGCATCTCCAAACCAAGCACTAATGGCTGACCATGATGAAGCAAAGGTATTGGAACATCTCTATACACCTGAATGTATTGCTAAAGTTAACAAGTTGAGATGAGAATTGTTCTTGAGTCCTATTAAAATCTGATTTTAAAAGAGCTGAAATTGACTATAAGTAAATGATAGAGGACTTAGAGAAACCCATTTCAACTCTTATACATGAACACACAAATTACAAGACTCAAATCAAAGATCTTATAACTAAGTTGACTGAGTGCTTGGCTGAGCTTGGGAAAGTTGGTGAAAAGGTCCATTCTTTTGGTAACTGTACATTGAGGTTTTATGTCCTTTACTTTCTACTTTATGTACTTTTATCCTTTTTGTAATATAATAGGATATGAGATATGGCATGTTATAGTCACTAGTCATAAGGCAATCTGTATTTTGACTCTACATTGATTTTATTGTTGTCTAGATCATGTATCCAACTAGCCTTCAAAGTATGGCCGACTATAGGATGTATTATAAGTTTCCCAAGTTTTTGTAACTCATTTTTATGCTTGTACACTTGCAAAAGAACTTAGAGAAAAATATACAACATCCTTGAAAACCAAAATACTTCTGTTGTTTATGTTTTTGTTTTTTCTTATATTTGCTAGTGTTCTAAGAGTCAATTTTGTGTTACCAGTTCCCTATTTGATCTGTTAAGTATTCTAAAATGTCTCTCCTTATTGTGTGTTGTGTTGTAAGTGACAAGAACTCCCTTAAACGATCCTACAACTCTTATGAATAGAAAGCTGAGTTTGATCACTTTCCATCACCATCTTTATCTTCTCAGATGTTGCAACAAGCTTCCTTGGGTGAGGATTGCTCTTGGAGGTGGATGGTTCAGGCTGTGTAGCAGTGGTACACAACTGATCATCCTTCTTTCCTTCATAAGGATGAATTAGAGATGAAATAGAACTCTTTGTATTAGAGTTTAGAGTTGAGTCCTCACTCTTTACCACTTCAAACCCTGCAGAAATAAAGATTTGTTTCTTCTTCGAGTTGAATGTGGCCTTGATCTTTTGAGCCTTCGTTTATCTTCTTTTGCTACTCTGGTCAAGTTCTTCCTTTTAGATTTTGTCATCTCTGGTTTCTTCCTCTCCTCGGGAGTATAATGACCCTTTTTGGATGATCTACTTCACTCTTCTCATATCTATCCTTCAGTATCTCCTTTTCATCATCTTTTTAGTAGGGGTATACAAGTGGAAGCTCATCTTAAAGAGTTTCACACCTAGGAGATCTTATAGAGAGTAGAGTGTGTGGAGGAGCTATCTCACTAGATCTTAGTCCCAGCTTGTTTAGATTACACACTTTTGCATGCAAGGATGAGGATATCATGTTCTTGAAGGTCTCTTCTTTGGGAATCCTAAATGGAAATCGGAATTCTCTGTCATATGCGTAACACATCTTAAGTTGTAAGTAATCAATTCAGACGTGATATCCTTTATGAAGTTATACATTAGGAAGAGATTAAAGTTAAGGGAGAATACTAAAGTGAAAGATACTTGATGATCAGATAATTCTTGAAAATGAGCGATTGAAGTTAAACTTAGCTTGATATCATAATCCGTGGGGGGAAATTGTAAGGACTTAGCCTTTATGGATTACAATATTAAGTGAAAAGCAAAAACTCAAATCATACAAGAAATACAAGGATATGAGAACTCCAAAATAATGGACAAAGATATCATCGCGTGAAATATTGGAGTTGCCAAGCGAGAACTTGATGTTCTTTGCGTAAGTACATCTGTATAGTATATATAGATGTTTTTCCTTTGTATTTTATTTTGTGTGTTCTTTTGTAAAGGTGCTTTGAGAGCGATAGAGTAGAGGTTGTGTGATAGGTCACCCGAGGGTAACTCACCTCGTGTGGAACCAATGTAAACACCTTTGGTATTGTAATCATTTTATTAATAATATTTGATTGAGTTCGTTTAGTGTTCGTTGATATCACACACACACATATGCATCTTAATTTGATTATCAAGCTCGACAATATGTGGAATCGATTGTGATGAGGACTATACAATGTTATAATACCTAATGTGACTATGATATTTTAAGATTATGATCATATTATGATATGATAGAATATGATTAGGAATATGAATACATTATGATATAATATGTAAGGACCAGTTTCCCGACAACCTTATCGTTGATTCTTATAGTTGGTTTCAAAAACATATGCATAATCCATGAACTTAAATTTCATAAATAAAGTGCAACTTAAACATAAAGGTTGATTAGAACCAAATATAGTTAGTCTAATCATTACATCAATAGAAAATAATTGATCAATATTCATGTTCATATAAAAACATTTAATGGGATGCAAGCCTTAACTTTGGGAGTCTTTTCATGCCCAAGCATTAGCAACTCATCCCAACTTTGATTTACCTATATTTCATAATAAAAGTCAATGTTGCTGAATGAGTTAAATTTTTAATTCTAGAATCTTAAGTTTTACTTTCATAAAATCTTGAAGAATGATCAGAGTTGAAAACATTCTTTATTACATATATATCATAGATCATTCATAACATATCATCATAACATGGGTAACATACAATAATCATATCCTGCATTTAAGCGATGCTATGAATTACTAGCACTAAGCTAGTTACTAAGATTGCTAGCACGAAGCAAGCTACTAGGGTTGCTAGCCTAAAAATAGGCAAGTGATATGCTATCACGGAGCAAGCCAGTAAGTTGTTAGCACATAATAGACTAGTTAGATGCTAGCACGAAGCAAGCACGTAGCAGGTCAATATGTTGTTAGCACATAGTAGACCAGTGAAATGTAAGCTTACAATAGGCCATGGGTAATCATATTAATATTATCTTTTAAACTTTGCAAAATATGAGAACATGATCTAGATGCAAAACTTGTTATTATTTGAAGGTTTTGGAACAGGTGTTTTGCCTATATTTGGAAGATGCTTGATGATTTGAAGTTTGATTCATAAATAGAGGTATTTGTGATATTTGATGAGGTTTAAGATTCTATATTTATGACATTTGATTTGGGTTGTTCGTGAATTAAAACTTGACAATATTGGCTTATGTTATCTTACCGATGGGGATAATGACTGAACGGTTTAATTAAGTGAATAATCAAAATTGTTTGATATTCTTTCTCTAAAAATATGTGCTTGTTACATCTTATATAAGGGGAAGAATACTTTAAATAATCTAGTTCGTCATCATAGAACCTTGTTATCGAATTGAAATCTAAAATGGAAGTTGGATGTCTCTTGCATATGCCTAATACAACTTAAGTTGTAAGTAATCAAGATAGAATGGTTTATTCTTGATTTAGATGTGATATCCTTTATGAAGCTATACATTAGTATAAGGTTAAATTGGGGGAAAATCGTAAGCATCTAGCCTTTATGGATTACAATATCAAGTGAAAAGCAAACACTTAAATCATGCGAGAAACAAAAGGATGTGAAGAGGTCAATATGATGGATAAGGATATCACCACACGAAAATTTAGAGTTGCCATACTGTTCTCGCACGAGAACATTTGAATTGTATATACAGATGTTTTTTTCTTTGTATTTCATCATGTGTGTTTTATTTTGAGAAAGTGATCTGAGAGTGAGAGAGCATAGGGTTGTGTGATAGGTCGTCCGATTGGAGCTCACATCGGGTGGATCGAGTTTGAACAATGTAAACTTATTTAGTATAGTAATTGTTTGAATAATTATATTTGATTGGGTTGGATTGAAATTCATTGATATTATACATGTACACATTCGTCTTAATTTGATTATCAAGTATAAGTAATATGTAACATCGATCGTGATGAGAATTTTTCAAATACATGAATCGTAAAAAGAATAAACATAAAATCACCATTTTACTTTGAATGAATCGTATTTAAGCAAACTTTTAAAAATGTAGACACATGTTTCAAATTTCAAAAAGGTTATAAAATCTACCAATCATAAGATTTTTGTTATTAGTATATAAACTTTTATGACTTTCTAAAAGGATGGAAAAAAGAATCAAGAAATCAGTGTTTTTCTACTTTCCCCTTTCCTTTTATTTTTAATAATATTATAATAACCTGTATTGTATTTTCGACCATTTAGTTATCTCTATTAAAAAAACTTATTTGTTGATACAATCCGAAACATGACCACGAATCGCAAATAAAAAGAAGAAGAAAAAAACTTTATCAGAAACCATTTTCTATATGCCAACTCTTTATCGACGCACTTAAAACGTTTACATGCTTACATCTTTAATACAATTAATTTATGTTGATAATTTTAATATATTTGAATTTACTTGAAAACTAATATAATCATTAATATGAGTAAAAAAATATGTACACACTTGTTTGAAAGTAATTTAATTTCAATTATTAAGGATCCTCTTTAGGGTTTATGTGGCAATGTTTCTACACCATGAAGGGTTTCAATAGGGCATTATCGATCGCGAGGGGATTCAACAGGCAACGGCCCCTAGCTGTGTCACAATAAAAGTTGTACAGTGGTTGCCTAATTGATAAAAAAAACATTAATTTTATTAATAAGTACTGATATTTAATAGCAAGTTGATACACATTATTAGTTGTAACCAAAATCAACATCTTGCGCGGTAGTTGCAATTTCCATCTGTGACGGGATACGCAACAACAAATCAATAGTAACTTGAGCATCAGTGGCGATCGGCGAATGCTCATCTTGAACAATTTGATATGCAATAACTCATTAACAAAATAGCAACAAGTGTAAATATTATCAATTGACCAACACTAAATGTAATTAGTAGCAACATAATTTTATATTAAAGGGTAACAATTAGTAGTAACTTACTTGGTTACTTAGTGATGTTTTTCCAGCGAATATAACTTTAATTGTTGGTCGTTATACCAAGAACCGTAATACTCATTCATTAAGAGTTGCTAGGTGGTGTCGTGTTAGTTTCGAAGTAATATTTGGATTATTTTCATGTCTAATTCATGGTATGCTTTTTAGAATAAAATTTGCCCAATTGTTCTTGATTCTTTTATCTTATCCGATTAAAAATCTTAAAATATCAACAATGAATGAGTTTTCACGATTCAAAAAACCATTACTCATAATGTTAACATGTTTGCTACCTCCTATGTGTTTTGACTACTCAGCTTGTTTGGCCCTTAAGCAAATGCGTCACATGAGTCATGTTAAGTTCGTAGGATTTTTAATTGATATCCTTGACAAGAAAAGAATATATGTTGTGTTCTTGTTCGTCAAATTCTAACCACCAATCCGACACAAGATATATTCACCTACACAAGATAAATTTTTAAATATAAAAAGTCCCAGAAAAAAAAACAAAAATACTATCTGCTATTATTTGGGTTTTGCTTTTTCATAATCACATGTCATCATTCTTTGGATATTCATATGCTCCCCGCTTTCATTTTCCAACACCATGTGAAAGGTGATTTTTATAGTCAAATATTTCATGTTGTAAAAAATATATTTTATATTATCCAAAATAAGGTTGATAATTTTCGAGAGTATCCATCCAACATGACCTTTATCGACAATGGATCTTCCTTTTATTCTACCTTTTACGACTCTAATGGAGATGGACCCCGAAGAGACGTGTTAACATATCCTTTGTTTGCCCCCTTCACCTACTATTGTCTGAGAGTAAACTTATGGTTTGAACACATCGGTATGAGAATGTTCTCGTTGTTTTCTTCGGCCGGGCTGGGGATTGGATCAAAACGGAAAATGAGATTTTAGTATCGTAAAGACTATGAACGGAACCAAAAGTTACATGTTCTCGTTGTCTCCATCCATTCTTGTCATCTTGTATTTGATCCGTTTATAATTATGGTTAATAATAAAAAATTGAAGTCCAAATTTAAGTCACTTGTTTGGTTTGGATGTTACTAATAGGAGAAAGTTGCCACACTCTGGGTCATCAATCATCATTACAACAAAATGAAGCAATGCAACTCGGGTAATATATTGCATTAGCAATTAAAAAGTCACAATAAGATTTAGAAATATTGTATGAGTCTAAAACAATCTTTCTAGCTATCAAATGCTACATTGGCCGAAGTCGTATTAGTTCTACGACAGTATTTTATTAGATAATACAAAAGTTCTCTTAACAAACACAACAATTTTTATATAATGCAACTTATTTTCTAAAAGTTGCACTACTAGAAAAATGATTCTAACAAAACATTTTTGATGAGACCTTTCAAAAAAGTTGCATTAGCTTAAAAGTGTTGTGTAAAATTTTGCCCGGTAATCTAAGTTTTTATATAAATATCAAGTTCGTCCCTCATAAAAAAATTATGTCACCCCACCTCTCTATGCGAGTGTTCTAGCTCCACCACTGATCACACAACCATCGAAAACACCAAATCCACATAAAAAAGAAAAAAAAATAAAACCGTAGAGATAAATATGAACATTGCATCATTAATGACCGGAAATCCATCTAACCTAACTAACAAGTAAACTTAACTCACGAGTCAACACCTAGGTAAACGAGCAGGGTGGAACCAAAGGGGAGTCATGAGAGTTTGCTAATCCAGTCACCAAAATTTATGAGTTTTCAATATATGAAAACTGAGTTTCTCTAAGAAAAATATAAGTTACACCTAGCTAAACTGGTTTAAGAAAAATATAATCCAGTCGCTAATGAGTTCTAGATCAACTGGTTTAAGAGGAGACACCTTATAACTTTTCAAAGTGAAAGTTATGGGTTGGAGTCTCACTATGTACAATATGCTCCTAGTGGGCTAAGGGTTTTACCACAGTGGACCTTTAAGTGGTGGGTTTCCCTTGGAATGGTGGGCGAGCCGAGTCATTAGCGTTGTCAGTGTTCGTGGGCGTTGGTGACCTTTCGCCATTGGGTTTACTCGGATGACCGGGCTTAAAAATTATTCGTTGGCCGTTAAAAAAACAAAAAATAAGTTACACCTAGCTGTTGGTGTGGGGCGTAGAAAACCTTGAAATTGTAATTCAAAATGTAAAATGTATATTACTAATAAAAACTAAAATATATTAATTTATTAAAGAAATTTGTTTTTATTCAACTTAATTAAAAAATATAATCGGAAAATCTGCTATTAGAGGATAGAAATCGTCTTTCGTCAATTGACAACTCTTTTCTAAAAAAGTTCACGTCATTTATTTTTCTAGTCGCAACAAGTGAGGTTCGCATAGACAATAGTCGAGAAAAGAACACAAAGTATAGATCAGGATCACATATGTTTTAGGGTGATATAATGCTCTCCACGTCCGTATAACTATGTTTGGAAACTAAAGAATTCTACGAGAACATGCATAAGACTGGTTCTTCCCAAAAGAGGAAAAAATTATACTTTATGTAAGGATAAGATTGAAGAAATATGGTGTAAAGTGTAGGTAAATTAATTAGGTTGAATCGATGGTGGTTCATGTAGTTGACCATAGGAAATTTGGTCATCAAAAGCGGGATATATATAAATTTTAATGCGTATGTGACGTGCAAAGGTAAAATGACTAACTTATGTCCCAATCTAAAAGAATCGGTATACTTATATGAAAAAGAAATTATAAAAGTACTATACTTAAAAGCACTACTAAATTTAATCAGTTTTTCTGACAAAACGTTTTCGTCTTAAGTTTGTAGCAAAACAACGATACAACCAAACTCGCAAAATGAAGAGAAATTACAAACAAAATGTGTTTGTAGGAAATACCTCCTAGGAAAAATATTTTCGATAAATTTGTGACAACTTTTACCACAATTTGCAAAAACAAACTATAGCTAAAATGACGAGAAATTACGGACAAATAATTTGTGACAATTTTGAAATATTTGACAAAACTGGTTCTCAATATTGCTTTTTTCAATAATAATAATAACATTAATATATTATTTTACTTAACTCTACAACGAATATATAAATTATATTTGTAATTAAGATTTTGCGACAAACAACCAACAAATAATCTTATTTATTTATTTTTCATTTGCGACAAACTACCATAATGCTTCAACAATTTCGGGTAAACTTTTTGTTAGAGACCAATTCGAGATGGTCAATCTCCCAAGATAATTAGCCTTTTGTAGTAGACAAACACTCCCAAGAAACAAGATAAATAACTAGAAACCTTCTGCAAATTTTCTCATATTCAATCCTAATATGATAAAGCCTTTTATAGGCATACAAATATAGAACATGTAGAGAATATAGGAGAACATGGACCTAATAAAACTACCCACGAATTCACTACATTACTAACAAAGAAATTAACAAACTAATGAAAGAAAAGAAAGCATCAACATGCATGCAACGTGGGTAATGGTGATTGTGGGGTTGCTTGGTATG
>BJCM01000678.1:0-10536 GCA_018326385.1 Flaveria bidentis | reverse complement strand
ATATATAGTTAAATGTTTAAAAAATAATTACATAAATCAATAAAAACCATAATTATATCAAATCAAGCTAGACTTGTAAAAATTATCATGAGTCATTCTTGCATGAGCTATGCACATAGAAACTTGTAATGAACTAAGCTCAAGCTTCTAAAATTACTTACTACCTAAGTTCAACTCCAACCCTTAGACATTAGATGCTGATACACATCGAGCTCGAGTTATCTTACATTATCAAGTGGGTTTATATATTACATTTCTTTATTTTCACTAATGTTCACTTAAAAATATTAACGACAAACATAGATAAACATAAACAAATTCATTCTATTAATGAAAGAACATAAACAGTAAAATACTATGTGTGTAGGTTCGTGTTTATTTATTTGTTCGGTTAAGGAGCTCCGTTCATATCCATTAACAACCCTCTTTACCTTTTTTTCTGTTTTTAATACATTTAATTTATTATAAAATAATTACCTAATAATTTTGTGATTAACTAAAACTTTTAAATGACGATAAAAATATTACCATAATAAAAAATAGAAACACCACTAGTACCCATATTTTTCAATTTTTTTTTGCCTTCAAGGGTTTGGCCACTTCAGATTCCAATGAGACCCACATTACAATCGGTTAGTGTAGGCTGATATTTCTCTGTATTTGAAACGAGTTTTTGGGTTCAAATCTTGATAACATAAGATTTTGCATATATATTTTTTTGTTACCTATACATTTTTTTTACGTACACAAATGTAATAATCTATTTTCTTAAAAATTCAATAATCGTTTGGTTAAATTTAGGGCATGACTTTATGTTTTGATTCAAGTGTTTATATTAATTAGCTTGAATTTTAATTAATGATTTGGTTTAAGTTTGTGTTAAAGACTTACATATATATAAATAGTTGATTCACACATATGTAGAACCTGTATTATATGAAAAAAAAAACAATGAGATAAAGTTTTACATAGAGTGGTAAGTTTGAAAACTAAGTGATTAGTATAAATATTTTTTTCACATATGTAAATACCAAATCAATTTAAAAAATGGATTATTGATTTGAAAATTTAAGTATTATGTAAAATATTAACGTTTGAGTAGATGATCAGTCTAAAGATTTACATATATGTAAATCAATGAGCATCGTGAAAAATAAAAAAATAATCAAATACAAAGATTAAACAAATACCAATTATGACGCATCACATATACTAATTTACTCAATTTTAAAAAATTCTTTTTTTTTCAAACGTAATTGATGAATTTTTAAAAATAAGAGAAAAAAAGAGAAGAGATAATAAAATTAATTAATTACTAACTAACTGGAGAGAGAAAATAATATAACAGATTACTAATATACATTTTTCTTTAAATTAACCAATTAAATAAAACAATAATTTACATTTAATGAACATGTTTAATCATAACCATTTATCAAAACAATCAATGATTACTATTAGTTTTATGAGTTCTCATTTATAATAAAATCCTAAAAAGAATCTATCCTATTGAGATAAATATTTAATTTTTCAAGAAGAAATGACAGTTAGTCAACTTTAGATTCTTCATGTTCTATATATCATCATCCCCAATATTATGTTGACATCTCCACCAAAGGTTTGACCAATGATTTCCCGGTGGCCGGTCCGGTTCGCTTCGATTCGTTTTAGACTGGTCGAACTGGCCGTTTCGTCCCGAACCGCTGGTCGGACCGGGAAACCGGACCGGTTCGGACCGGTTTTGATTATTTTTTTTAATGGGTAAAAACGAGGTGTTAAACCATAAATTAGTACATAAAATATATAGATAAATCATATATAAATTACTTATATTTAATTAAGTATATGAATATAATTAAAATATAGTTAAATCCCGTCCAACCAGTCTGACCACCAAACCAGTAAGACGTTTCAGTTCGACGTCCGATCCGGTTCTGAAAACATTGGGTTTGACGCAATCTCTAGTTGTCGATCTCCACTATCAAACAAGTTTTTAAATCTCTCTTTATTTAATTTTTCAAAAACAAATAGTACTCCATAATTCAGCTTTCATCGGAAGTGATATTCATATTTCAAACAACATATCAAAAAAGAATTTGTCTTCAAGTTAAGAAGAACTCTAAATTTTAGTATATTTTTGTTTGACAAAATTCATGACGTATTTTGAGTTTTTAGGTCAACTTATATCTTTATGAATTCAAAATGATTTAAACTCTAGAGTCAACATATCATGCACCGACATCCTCCCATTTGCAACATTTGTTAAATTCCATGCCAATTTAGACTGTAAGTTGCTGACTTTGACCTCAAAAGTCAACATATCATGCTTGGTCAATGTTAGTAAAAATCTAATTATATACATCTGATCTCGATCAAACAGAGAGAACTGGGTGTAACTCGTGATGTGAACTTGTATGGTGAGTTGCTTAAACTTAGCAACCGAAAAATAATGCATCTGTTTAATTTGATTGTAGCATTGACTGTTATTTCTTTCTCAAAATTGTTGAACACAATAATCTTCAGATGATAATGTCTTCTTTGCAAGTAAAAAACTCATAGCATAGTTAAACGAAACAGGCTGGCAAGGAAACGAGCCAAAGGCGGAGAAGAAATCGGGTGCTATAGATGTGTCCTGCATCAAGGTTACATGTTGATAGATTAGGCATTTACTAAAGGACTAAAGGTGTCAAAGTTGTATGCAGTGCGCTTCTAACAAAAATACAACGGATCCACTCATTTAATCATGCTATAGATGAAATGTATCTCGAATCCGCTCATTTCTTGAGGATTCTTCTTTTTTCTAACGAAGAACTATATATTCGTCATCTTATGTCTGCAGATGTGTAATGGTAAAACAGCAGCATAGGCCGTTCCACTACAAAGGCTGCAAAAATAGCATGCATCATCTGAGACAGTAGGTTCGCTTTTATTGCAGCGCCATCGTCACATTTTAGTCACCCCTTCAGGGTTAAGACTGTTGCTTTAAAATTATGACCAAAGGCTTCATGTCATTAAGAGAGGAAAGGAGAGAGAATGCAGATGTGATATCAGATTCCATAGGTGATCAACAGGAAGAAAGATTTGATCTTTGCATACTGCAGCAGACTTCTTCAGAAACGGTAAGAGTTCATATCCCACAATCAATGCATGCTGTTTCGCTAGTCGCTATAGCAACAGTTGTGGTTTCTTACGTATTTCAACAGAGATGCAGAAACAGTGGGAGGAATTAAACCAACAAATTGATGTACGAAGTGTGAATTCAGCATCAGAATCATAAGCATTTATGTACAATGAGGTCTTCATCCAATGATCCAGAAAACAAGACAGAAAAGTAAGAGATGACATGGGGTGATTTTGGGTCTTCACAATTCATTTTCACTGGTTTTGATGAAAATTTTGTTTCAGGAAACAACAAACCAACAGTTGGGTTGGCTGTGTTAGTCAGACCATCCGGGTTTTTTTAATTGTTGGTTTGTTTGTACTATAAGTAGTTTAAAACTGGTAAGGATAGTTTTCAAATATAATATGCACACCTAACTGTAAAATAAAAATGACTAAACGCCAGGTTCCAAGTTCCAAACCGTAAACCAAACCACATAAACAGTCAACGGTTAATGGTTTATGAACACTAACCTAAGAAATAAGTAAATCAAATGAGTAGAACAGCAGTGTATCAAGATCCAGACTTTTCACCCTAAACTAGGTTTTCCAAAAACAACCATTTTTATACATCTGGTAAGATAAACAAATAGACTCATAAAACCATATAAGCTAACACCAACAAGGATTTCATTCATGTGTACCTTAAAACGCCACATCATCGCCACATCATCATAACGCATCACACGGGAACCAGCCATCCTCTAACCACAGCATGCTCATAATAAGCCTTGAACTTCTCTTCAGCACCAGGAATATCAAGTGCCAGGTCATCAAGCCCATCTTTCACCCTACCAAACCCTTTGGTCATCTGATTAGTAGTTATCAGACCTTCACTGTAACACTCCTGTAACAGATCCAGCATCCTGTCATTTTTCTTCTCCATAGCCATCACCAACGCCTTCTTCACGACCTCGTGGTTAAAAAAGGGCATCCCGAGATCACGAATACACTGACAAGCTTCACCAACAACACCACCTGTTTCGTATTCCTCGAGTAATTTTACTATTTTGTCCTTGGCATCTTCCACTGCCCACCCGGTCCCACCACCCCAACACCTAAGGAGTCTCTCACCTGCATGACGGGCGCCTATAAGTGACTGAGCCACATGAATCGTCTCGCCCCCATTGCAGTTTGGTGCTAACCGGTTCCCAATTTCCTCCAGATTCAATGGAGCCAGAACATCGTCAATAACCGCACGGGCGAGAAAAAGTGCAAGCTCGTTTGATGCATCGAGTATGTCTAGAGCCGTGTCCTCAGCAGATTCTAGAAGAAGGGTAAAACCATCAACTATATCTTGAGTTGAAAAGATTTCAATATGGAGTGTAGAGAGTAAAACAGATGCCATTTCCTTCTCCCTGTTTTTTCTATCTAGAGCAAGAGTAATCAGCTTTTTCAAAAAAACTGGGTTGTACTCAGGTGACCCAAGATCCACAAGACTCCTGATAAGTTCAGGTATGTCATCTGAAAGAAAATACTCATGAATTATGCTCACGATTTCTTCTTTGTAACGTCTTAGTTTTTCATCATCTTCAGCCTCTGTAACCGGCCCGTCTCCATTAGAGTTCAAAATGGATGAATCAAGCCAGTTGTCACCAACTGCAAGTTGGACTAGTGACTCATATAATGACTTTGCAGAAGGGATATCGAGTGCCAGATCATCAAGGCTTTCACGCAAACGGGCAAAACCTTTGACCATTTGACTCGAGCTAATCAACCCTTCCTCGGATGCTTCTTTCAGTAGCCTCAGTATAAGTGGTTCTGCTGCACGATTTTCCATCGCTAGAATCAAAGCCCGTTTCACAACTTCATGATGAAAGAATGCAACACCTAGCTGGCGGATGCACCTACAAGCCTCAGCAGTGTCCCCACTATCTGCATATTCTCTCAACAGATCTGAAATTCTTTTCTTGACTTCCTCCACAGTGATGTGGGTGCTGCCGCCCCATCGCCGCTCCACTAGTTCAGCATGATGTGGGGTTGAAAGATAACTTTTTTCTGCAGTTTGAAGAACTTGAAACCCTTTTGATGATTCTGATAGTGATTTCTTGGCACGGGTCACAAAGGCTGGAGGAAGGATATCATCAACAACAGCACGAGCAATGAATAAAGCAAGAATCTCAACTGTATCAAGTATGTCAACTGCCAGGTCATCAGCAGACTCCAGAAGCATAAAAAAACCTTGCTTGATTTGTGTAGAGCTGATGACATCAGAATACAGAGCTGAAAGAAGAACCGAAGCCATTTCTTTCTCCTTGTCATGTCTGTCCATAGCCATTGATACAAGCCTCTTGATGAAATAAGGATGGTATTCAGAAGACCCAAGTTCCCTTAGTTCAGATGCTGCTAAATCCACATCACCAGTGCTGAAGTATTCATCAATGATTGATGCCACTTTTCTTTTGTATTCATCTAACGGGTCAGATACAGCAGACCCCACAAGTTGATATGGCTCCTGAAATTTCATGAACATATAGCAACTCACATGTGTAAGTTACAAAACAAAACTTCAAAATATCAACTGGATCCAATACGTATAAAGTACTACCTCGCCACTATCGTAATTTGGGTCATTGCGATCAATATGAGTATCACCATCCGTGTCAAGTAACTTTCCCCAGGTACCCTTGCCACCACCACCATCTGATTTCAAGGTTAGTCAGCAAGAGAGTATAATATAAGCATTTAAAGCTACACCAAAAAGAAAAGAATAAAAATAGCAGGACCACATGTTCCAATCAGCTCAAATTTACAAAGATAAAGATTGAAGAAAGCTGGGGAGACTTTAAAAAAATGTAAAAAAACCAAACAAAAAAGTGTAAAAAAACAGAGCAAACATTGAAGAAAGCTGGGGAGACTTTATTGAAAATGCAAGGCAAGGACCGTACTGAATAGTTAGTTTTAACTGTTAACAGCTTGATCCATTATTCTGTTCTTCCTAATAAGCATAATGTTCTTATTAATAACACAAGTGTGTCCTAAAAACATGAAACCATGATTAACACCTAACACTTCTCATAAAGATCTACATATGAAAAGATGGCCTATAATCCTAAAAGTTGTATGATACCAAATAAGCACAATAACTTCACAGGATTACGTTTTGAAAAATAAGTTGGGGCCGTAATCTAACAAACACATATCTGATACCCCTTTCTATATACATAAACCTTGTACACATTTTAAATCTATATCTTCTAACAACACAATCAGAAACGAAAACACGAAGCATCGTGCTTTCCCCAATCCAGATACCATTCATCTCTTTTCACAGCCTTCCACTTTCAGCCTCTCAAATACTAAAACACCATTAAAACAAACATACACGACACGACATTTGCATCAAAACCCACCCAGATTTAGTTGCAAAAGCTCAAACAGAAGCACCTATGGTTTCAACTACATTCAATTATCTACACTAAAATTTCTCGATAAAGCAAGACGGATGATGAGATTTGAAGCAAATAGCAACACTCAGTTACTCACCAAATGATTCAATCCACAATCAGTAACTTCTTTAATACTATGCATAACAAGAATACCTAAAGAAAAAACAGTCCAAACAGAAACAAAATCACACACACCTTTCTTAACCTTAACGAACTTCCCCGAATGCGATCTCCGAACATGCCTCACAGCAATCCCAACATTCGGCGCCCTCTCCCCCGCCGGAGCCTTAATCTGATGCTCCGCCATCAACCACGACGGCGACTTCGGCGACGACGACAGCACCTCCGTACTCTGCGTCGCCGTCTTCAACACCTCCCTCTGCTCCTCCGTCAAAAAACCCTCCAACGGCGCCGCCATCCCCTCTCAAAACCCTACATCAAAAACCAAACCAAAATCACACAAAACCAAAATCAAATCCAAAAAACATCAGATCCATCGCTTGATCCCTTCACTTACAGATAAACGTTATCGAATCGAACAGATTCACCTTCTTCCCCCTCTGCTCTTGGCTCAGATCTCGAGCCAAGACAGGATGCTATCAACACAACAGCACTCACCAACACTAATCAACACTTCTCAACACAACGATTAACACCGCGATTAACAAAACACAAAGATGAAATCTCTTGAAATGAATCTGAATCTGAGAACCGATGAAACCCTAGGTGAGTATGAAGCACACACAGTGGTTTCACACTAAGTGTGTGTGTGGGGTTTATGAGAGAGAAGATAACGAATTGGAGAATGGATGAGGACGGAGGATGGGGTTCTTATAGGGGGGTGCGGTTACGTGGACACGTCACCGTCTATTAGCAGGGTTACACGTGGCAGATGGGCTGATGGAGGTTGTACCGTACAAGCCTCTCATTGGTGTTGTGGTGGCTTTTTGGTTCGGGTTCAACCAATCTAGGGTTTTGGTTTTTTTGTGAATGACGGATTTGACCTCGTGTTTAGGATGTTATTGTTGAAATTAATACTTATACTTATTTAATAATAATAATAGTAAATAAAAGAGAATTCATCTGTTCAAGTCTAGCAAAAATTATTCAAAGTTAAATTAGTGAGCTTTTTTTACAATAAATTTTCTTCTGAGGGGTAGGGAGTGCAGTTCTGACTGGAAAACGAATAAGTGAACCCGATTAAAATAACACGTATCATCTGAAGTATGGTCATATATTTGTCATTAAAAAAATAACAACTAACAATATAAAAATTGTCTTATAAGAGTGGAAAAACTAAGGGAGAATGTAATAGAATAGAAGAATAGTAATTAAGTTTTAAAATTGTTTTAATTTGATAACTTAAGTATATTTTTTTAAATTGGACTATTAAACTATTAAATCAAGTTATTATAAAAATTTCTTGCATAAAGAAAATAATTGAGGAGAAGACATGAGAGTTGGAATTTTCAATATATGATATTGTATTTAAAAATAAAAAAAGTATTTTAATTATATTAGAAAATAAAAATATTATCAAAAGTTCACGTCACCATTCTACATTAACATCAACAAAAAGAAAAACATATTTCCTAATTGAAACAAAACGAAAACACATACTAAAAAACATGTTAAAACTTAAAATTTAAACAAAACATGAAAGCCGAGTGACGTAACTAGAACACATTTTAAACTTGAGTTACTTAATTAGAATATTTTAAACTTGGTTACTATTTTATAAATTTATTTCAAAACTAAAATACTCTTATGTGCAGTGAAATGAGTTAACTATAAATATTAACAGGGTCGACTCTTCTTTCTAATAAATGAAGTCATTAATTTGACGCCCCGAATTCATTGATAAAGGCATGTGTTCTCTGTGAAATTAAGTCATCAATGACATAAGTAGATGGTGAATTTAGTGATAAGGAACGAATTTTGGTACTAGTGTTTAGAAATCTTAATATCTGGTTTATGCTCTTTTGCTTCTATCTTCCATGATTAGTAAACCACTTTTGCTTCTATCTTCCATGATTAGTGGTACTAGAAAGCCTCTAAAAATAGGTTAGAGCCTCAATTTCTCACGTGGGTCCTAATCTTCACTCATCCAAAATGAAATTTGGCCTCTGTTTTTTAAAATTTATCTGAATTTAGGTATATGCTTGCTCCTTTTTATGGGTTGAACATTTAAATATGAATTTTGTGTGTTTTTCATTTGGTAGTTTTCTAAGACTTCCCTCTTTTTGTTTGATTATTTGTGGTTGATTTATTTTGTTTCTGAAAATCATATTCAAGCATATTGTTTACATGTGTGATCATATGAGAAGAAACATAATCAAGTTGTAGAGATTTTTGTTAGAGAATTGGAATTAGTTTTGTCCTTCTGGTATGCACTATTATTTAACTTGGGGTTTTATCATCTAAGATGAGGCAAAGTGCAAGAACAAATAACTCTATATCTTTGCTCTACAAATTAACAAATTTTAGGTTTTATCATTTAAAATTTCATCATTTTCAAGTAAAAATCTAAATTTAAGTTGAATAAAAAACCAAAGGGATTAGTTTATGTCATTAAGCCTAGATAATGGAATTAGTATGGATTAACTGTTATTTAAATATTTGGAATAATGACTAATTTTATTACCAGTTCAAAATGAAGGAACGAGTATAAGTACACATCAAAACACCCTTACATTCCATCACTCTAATCTCATTTTATTTATTAATTTACTAGCTAATATGTTAATTTGTTATTTGCTTGTTTGATTTGTTAGACTTGCAATAGAATTATTTGTTGTTTTGATTGCATTTGAGTGACTTGCAAACATAAGGTTTAAAACAATCAAATATGGGAAAGGGCCCGAATCTTTCATTCGCTTTGGCCCCCAAAATGATTGAGTTGCCCCTAATATTAACATGCGTGAATGAAAAATATGTAAATCGTAAGAACTTTTTCACATAAAGAGTAAAAACTGCAATTTTTTTTTAAAAAATGACCATTCTATAATTTGGTTTATTATAAAGGATAAAAAAAATTGTAACTTACTCAAAGTTGTATTATTGTGAAAATCATGATTTTATAATAGTTTTAAATTATTGAATGTAGATAATTTATTTTATTTTATTATTTAATCGGTTTTGATATATCTATTTTGTCTTCTATCATTTAAGTTACTATTAATAATTGATTTGTTTATTGCGGGTTTAGTTATGACCCAACTTATTCTAGTAAACCTATGAACTGATGTTTAAAAATAATAATCAAATTTACTAAAAAAACTTATATATATTAAGCTAAAGTTTAGTTAAAATAGAAACCATTAAATAGTCTAATAATAAACTAAAATGCAAAACGTGTCCATAGCTTCTAAAAATTGTATTATAAAAGAAAAGTGGTACTTTCACAATAATTAGACGCAAATCTATAGGTTTTAGAAGTTTTGCACGGCAAGCGAAAATGTGTACTAAAACAAAATTTATTAGTAGAATGATAATTTCTATAATTAAAAACAAAACAAATATTCTATGTCAAAATCACTTACTATACCAGTTAAAAGAATCTTTTAGTATCGTGTCTTTATCGTTTTTTATACAATATACGTAGTTGATCAACCTACGATAAAATAAACGATTAGAAATTTTAGGTCCTTTGAAGGGGCGGATCTACTGCCAATGGAACAGGGTCAAGTGACCCCATTTATTTTTGAGTGCGTAGTGTATCGTATAATACCGAAAAAACGTGTGAACCCATAGTTTTTCAAGAGATTAACTCATAAATATTATTAAGTTTGGATTTTAACTTAAATTCTAGTCTCAACTCAGTGGTTCCATACGCTGTGAATTGTTTCTCACATCCTTTACGTCACAAGGTCGACCCTTACAAGAGGTTTTTTTAAACTTCTTTTTAATAGATGAAATTATCTTTTTACCCTCAAATTTTAACATTTTAACCCTAATTCAAAACCCTCCCACCCACATATCTATGCTC
>BJCM01000677.1:0-11765 GCA_018326385.1 Flaveria bidentis | reverse complement strand
GTCAAACTTAAGCAAAACTAACTAGAACAACTTACAAGATCAAAACTTTTGGGAGAAGAAGATGAAAATATGCAGGTGAAATGGTTGAGAATGAGTCATACTTATAGGGAAAGATTAAGATTTGAGGAAATGGGTAATGCGTTTGTCCGGTGGGTAAAAGGATGCACTTTGATTCTTTTATTTAAAATAAATTTTAATTTAAATAAATTATGACCAGGTATCTACATGTTTGGAGGCTTCTAGAATAGTTATGGGTTAGGTCTTGGTTGGTTTGGATGGTTAAAATACAAGTCCGGACCTTAAACGAACCGAAAACGTTAAAAAACTGATTTTGCTGAAACGAACTGTGGGTCACTCCACAACAAGTATGCAACATGATTACAATATAAAATACATCATTTTATTAATATTCAAAGATCTGAAGACCAAAACAAGTCGGGTTTACAATACAGGATAACAAATACAAAGCTAGTCGAAATGACGAATGTCACACTTGTTTCAACTAATTCGAATGATATTGAATAATATTCATCAAGATGAAATGATATATACGATTAATAAAAACAAAAACTTACCTTAATGAATGAATTATGAAAAAAAATTGATTCTTATAATCACTTCTTCAATGTTAAAATCTAAAAAAGAACAATCAAAATTCAAAAATATGAGTATTATCTTGAAAATATATTCAAACGAATGCAAAATAGTGATGGATTCACTATTGATTTTGCTCTTAAAATAATATCATTGTCTTTACTTTGCATATATGCAATACAAACATTTTCCAAAGAACTACAAAACCCAAAAACAATTGTAACTCCTCATATTATGATAATTATGTTAAATGTGTAAGTTACTAAATTAAGACATGATTCATTAAAAACAAAACTAAATACATACACTAAAAAGACTAAATTAACCCCCTTCGAATTAATCAAATATAATGTAAAAAAATAATAATCAACAGTTAAGATAAGTTCTCGCATTTCTCTCGATCTTTAACAGTCCTGAAAAGATCTTGACCCTATATGTATGTATATATATATATATATACACACACACACACACTAAACCTTATAATACAAAGCACGACAGTCTCTAAAGGACATACAAATCTTTGGAATCGACTTTGAAGAGGTGTTCACCTCTATGGCAAGGATAGAAACAGTTTGATCACTATTGGCTCTAGTTGAGAGTAGATGGTGAGAAGCCATCATCGTGGTGTGAATTATGTCTTCCTTAATGGGGAAATTAAAGAAGACGTTTTTGTCCAACTGTCACAAGGTTATAAGAAAAGTGGGTGAGAACAACAAATACACAAGCTACTTAAAGTATTGTACAGGCTTCAACAGGAACCTAAAGCCTACAACACAAGGCTTGAATTAGCCTTAAAAGACTGGGGCTACACAAGATGCAAATAGGGATCTCTAATTTACAAAAAAAAGTTGAAAACTCGTCACCGGTTGGGACATATGTCGGCAATCAAATCATAACCGAAATTGAATAACCAAAGAGATGGTCCCCTTCAAAAGGCAAATGTAAATCCAATTTGAGATAAGCTACCTTGGTCGCATTTAATAGTATCTTAGAATCGAGATTAGATGGAATAAAGATGATATTATCTTGGATAAAAAAGGTACGTTACCAAGATCTTACAAACCTGGGTGTGTAAGATTGTAATGTAACATAATTTTTAAGGAACCAGGCTTAAAACTCCAAGTCTCTATAAGGATGGAGGAAGCAAAATAAATCCACCATAGTATCAAGAACCACATGAGTTGTTTTCTTACAATGGCAATATGCCAATAACCTAGAGGTCACCAAAACAAGGGATGATAGCATTGACCTTGCGAGAAGCCAAGTTCATGGTCACTATCTCAACCACATGCCAAGCATCGTGGCTTCGAAGCCTCCAAACAATATAACTGATAACAAGAAGAAAATTTAACCTTGAAGGTGGATAATACTTTGCCATTCCTTTTATGAAAAATTCGGTGGCAAAGCAAACATATCCATACCCTTTATCATTTCATAAAGGGACATATCAAAAGAGGCCATATTAATTGAAAAAGTTTACTCCTATTAAAATAGAACATGTTAGTAGGGATCTTCACCATGCCGACATCCTTACTAAAACGTTACCACAAATTAAATGAGATGGGACAACTTGTCAGAGTCACAAGATTAGGAGGGTGATTGAAAGTATAATCTTGTGAAAGTGTGAGGGCTTAAGTGACAAATTCTCATTGTAGGGGGCTGAAGAGACTAAGGTAGTGTTTGTTTTTTTCAAAAAGCTCTTCCCCGTCACTTCATCTGCGCGCATGCAGACGCGGAAAGAGGTTTTGAGTGCACATATTATTTTACAATTGGAAGACGTTTCATTAGAAAAATATCTTCCTGACGTCTGCATGGAGAAGATGTGGACCTACCACTTCTAAACTCTTCTCACTTCTCCTTAACTCCTCCCCACCCTAAAACCCACCTTCACTTGTCAAGAACTCTTCCCCACCTCACCTCTCACCACCGGCCGACCTCCGCCCAACTGCCGCCGCTCTGCTACCCTCCCCTTCATCACGCGCCACCATCCCTGCGCCCCCTGCCCTGTGTCGCCCGACCTCCTCTACCGCCCTCCCTGTGGCAAGCTCCTTACACTTGAAGGTTAGTTTTTTTTCTTTCTAACTTTTGTTTGATTTGTGGTTTATGAAGTACTTTTGTGATTTGGTTTAAGTTTTTAGTTTATTTGTTGTTTATGTAAAATGATTTGTGATTTGGTTAGTATGCTTGTGATTTGGTTAGTATGCTTGTGATTTGGTTAGTATGTTTGTGATTTGGTTAGTATGCTTTGTTATTTGGTTAATGATTTTGTTAGATTTGTGATTTTAAATGATATAATTTGTGATTTAGATTAGGGTTTTGTTTGATTTGTGATATTAGTAGTATGATTTGTGATTATAGAATATTTAGTTTAGGGTTTAAAGTTTAAAAATAGGTTTATTTTAATTAAAGAATATTTTAACATTCTAAAAATGTTAAAAAACAAATAATATTTTTCTTGCAGACTGCAGATGTTTGGTCCACCTCTTCTGATGTAGATGTCTGCCGATGTGATCTGCAGATTGCAATTGCAAACGTTTTCTTGCAGAAAAAACAAACAACACCTAATTTTCATAACCAATGTTTTTAAGTTAGTATGTAACTTTTATTCACATCTTGATCTGATAGTTTTCTTAAATGTAAATTTTCTTTATGCTTATAAATTGGACTCATGTAAAACTAATTGAAGCAATGAGATCAAGAGAAAGTTTCGATTGATTACCTGTATTTACCAAGTATATAAAAATAAAATGCATCAATTATTATTTTTAGACTCGAAACAACAATCTTGTTCATTTGAAAACACAAAAGATTAGTCGAAGAGATCAGCCAGTTAGTAATAGTAGGGGGTTGAAAGAGCTATATATTTTCAAGTGAAAATATAAAATTGATAGTTAAAAAGGATTAAAATTTATGTCGACGATAAAAATAAACAAACGATTTGATAAAATGTAGATCGGAATCTATAAGTTTCAAGGAGAAAAAATTAAATAAAACACACACATAATCATGATCTCTTTCATTTGTACAATTATATGGTATAGTCATCAATAAAAGTGTACATTAATCCCAAAGAGCGAAAGAGGTTCAATATTATATTTAAGGAAACATACCAGCACGATTTGAGCCACTATTTATGCTTCTGTTCACGAGAAATATTATAATATTATTTCAGAAGTTTTTGTTTATTTAATTATTTAGTGGTTGAAGGTAAATTTCTTTCATTGGAGTTATTAAAACCATGCACTCTTATAAATACAACAATTCTACCTCTATGAAATTATTTTAGTATGATTCATATTCACTATATGACAAACTTGATCCTTTTAATATAACTCGCAGCGGCATGCTTATTTGTTTAATTCATAACTAGGTTTTAGCGTTGACGCGGCTATAAGAGTTTTAAGTAACCCTAAATTAAAATTAAAATCAAAATAAAGGTTCGAAAACACAAAATAACAAAATACACAAAGTAAAACATACCAAAATCTCAAATCCATAACACACCAGAAGATTGCAAAACCCAAAACTAAATTAAAGCCCAACACCATGCACAAAACATATGAAAATCAAAGCCGTAAGAAAACGACACAATTCAAAATAGAAAATCAATGGAAATCAAAGCCCCAAAAAAACAAATAAAAGGAAAACCCAAATCTTAATAACGATGATCGTCAGGGTATCGATAACGAAAGAAAGAAAGTAACAGCCCAGAGAAAAACAACGCAAACGAACCCTATAAACGAACATAATCGAAATACACATCAGAGAGACGTGTCCAGACACCAAAAACCCACAAGAAAACCCTCACCCCCAAACCTCGAACCCACACTCAAAACAAACCCTATAAAAACACACACACAAAACAAAAAAATCCACCAAATGGATTAATAATAGATAATAGATAATAACTATTAATTTTCAAACTTATCAGTATTTATATTATAAGTTAATTTAGATATCTAATTAAGATTTGAAAGCTAAAATTAATATCATATAAAATGATTATGCAAAGATAATTATTAAAAATATCAGAATCCATAATAATTACCAATTATAGATTTTAACTTGTTTAAAAATTATTAAAATTATGTAATATATTATGTCTAAATAGTTGGCCAAATTATTTCATCTAACAAAGTTAACATGATGAATTGCGTACAAAAAACGATACTATTTTAGCTGTCTGTTTGGTATAAAGTTTATTAAAAAGGATGTAAAAAACATATTCTTAAGTTTGATAAACATACATACACACATATATATACTCATAATAGTACATTGAAATTTGAAAGGAAGAAGCTAATTAAAGTGTTACGTAGATTTAACTATTGTTAATAAGAAAAAAAACTATTTCCAAATTGCAAGAAACTGCAGTTTGAAATTAAAAATGTGATAGAAGATATTTACAGATTTTATAGTAACTAGTTTAAAAATTATGAAAGAACAAATACACTATTATACTTAACAAAAAAGTAAATCTCTATCTCTATATATAATAAATAAAATGAAGTTTTACCACATGATTTGATTTTAGCTATTACATTGCCATATGGTATGATATTCAAAACATAACAGTTACGTGTCAGCTTCCCATTTAAATCGTGGTTAGGGCGATAATTAGTGTAATAATTTTTATTCAAAATTAATATTGATATGTAGTTTTTTTTCTAAATTTATTATCAGTCTTATTTTATTTTTTCAAAATTTAGTATTGGTTATTTTTGGTCTAATAATAATGTTCATAATTAATTAAGACAATAATTCAAATTTCAAATTTATAATTGATATGTACTTATTTTCCTAAACTTAGTATTAATCTTATTTAAATTTTCCTAAGTTTACTATCGATTTTAGAAAAAAGCTAAATTTAGTATTGATTATTTCTATTTAATAATAACTATACATCAATTTTTTAATTTACATTTATATATCATATGACACATTCACAGCAAACAATTGTCACGTATATTTATTAGCAATTTGGTTTAAATGAAAATATTTAAATAGTATTTAATATCTAGTTAAATAAGATTTTAAAATTTATTTATTGAAACTGAATTTTAAAATTTTAAATTTCAAACTCAATCTGCAATTTAAACTTTCACTTTTTTTATTTTTTAATCATGTATATTAGTTTATATATTATTGATAAACCATCAAGTTACCTTGCTCAACCAGACATCGTCAGTATTAGAATTAGAATTAACTTTTTTAAAGAATCTTGGCATATCATGTCGTGATTCATTTATAAAGGCAGCAAATGTATAGTACTCCAGTAGAAACTTACTCAATTGAGTTTATTGTGATTGAGTATGAGGTATTATTCAACTAATCAAATTTTTGTCTTATTCTTTATATACTTTTCTTATAAAACACATGTGCTATATATCTTTAATTTTTTACTTTTTTAATTACGAGACATTACAATACAGAAAAAATTTCTAAAAATATACTTTTTTAAGTTTGAGAAGTTATTTCCTGAATTTGGTTAAAGATCTGTATACAAAAAAGTTTTTAATATTTATAAAATTAATATTGTTTTTATATATTCAATTCTTTAATTTAATTTACACATACACATTTATTTAATCGACCTTCATATGCGTATATGTTATAGACTTATTAATAGTAACTAATAATTTATATTTTTATTTATTTTAAAAATTAAATTACATGGATGGCTCTTGTAGTTTGGTTAAAATTTTGGATTTGATCCTTAAATTTTTAAAATTTCAAATATAGTCTTTAATGTTATATTTATTTTTCATCAATGGTTCTTATTTTGTTAGTTCGGTTACTAATGTTAAAATTTATCGAAATGGTTATTTTATCTACAAAGATCATCAATGTAATTTAATTTTATTTATATAAAAATATTTGTAAAAATATATTTTTTAGAATGTTCAAGTTTTTAAATGTTTCTCTAAACCTTTTGATTGTCTAAAATGTCTCTTTTAAAAAAAATTATTTTTAAAGGTACTTACTAAAATCAATATAGTCTTCTTAAAACCATTCGGTTTTTTAAATATAATTTTTATTCATTTTCTAAATATTTTTTAAAACTATTTTTTTTGAATGTTTTTAAAAATATTAAAAATATTGTTTGATAATGAATTGTATTTGAAAAAGATGTATAAAGAAGTGATTGGTTTTTAAAGATGCTTTAAAAAATAAATGGTTTAAGAAAAAACTTTAGAAAATCAAATAGTGTTATAAAAATGTTTAAAATATCAAAATGTTTTAAGAACAACATTTAAAAACAAATTTTAGTTATATATGTTATTAAAAAAATTATTATATATGTTATTAAAAAAATTATTCATGCATTTTGATGTATTTTATTATATAATAAACATATTAATAGTGAAATATTATAAAATATTAAAAATTAAAAAAATTGGAAAAAAAAGAATATAAAGCTTTCCTAAATCAAGATAATACTACTATAGTTTAAATGTTTTAAATGGGTGGTTAATGCGGGTAAAACATCACTTTTATAATTTTTAACATTATTAATTGTTTACTAACAGAATTTGGGATCATAGATGAAAAAGGAATGAAATATTAGAGATTATATTCATAAATTTTAAACTTTAAGGACCAACCCTAAAATTTAAATAAAAAATAAGGACCATGCTTGTAATTTACTGTATTTTAAATATAATTTTTTTACTTGTGTAACACACGGGTGGTTAGACTAGTATCAATATATTTTAATATCGAAGTTTTTTCACTAAAGACCTAATTTCTTAATTTATATATTTTTATAAGTGGCTTAAATCGGAATCGAGTATAACAAATTAAAAGTGAGTTATCCGTATGTGGTTGGCACACCAACATATATATATTTATAATTTATTAATATGTGAGCCAAAAGATTCTCTGTCTTCATCACATGCATGCGAGATTGCGAACCTTCTAAACTTTGTGCTAAGATATAAATATATTGATAACTAAATAAATAAATTAAACATGGGTTTTTTGAATTTACTACAAATATTTGCCACATATGTATTAACCAAACTAAGTGAATACACATACAAGATTTTTAACCGCAAACAATCACACAAAATTTAGCTAGTATATAAAAAGGTTTTAAGAAAATGATTTATCAAAAGTTGAAGAGTTATAGCATTAAGTAATTTTATGCATATGATATTTATTGGATATATAAAATTAGTTTTGTGTGACTATGCATAAGATATGTAGAGACAAACAAACCCCCTAGAAGATTGTAAATAGCTTTAACTCTCGAGGCTTTAACTTGTCAAAATGTTTCTTCTTTTACGAAACCAACACATTTGGTTTTGCAATTGCTCAATAGCAATCTCATTTATTAAATTA
This sequence comes from Flaveria bidentis, assembly GCA_018326385.1. Taxonomy (NCBI): domain Eukaryota; kingdom Viridiplantae; phylum Streptophyta; class Magnoliopsida; order Asterales; family Asteraceae; genus Flaveria; species Flaveria bidentis. Next base: position 3,824 of record BJCM01000677.1, on the reverse strand, counting down.
CCTTTTAAATACAATTTTCTATGCCCAACGTACACAAAAATACACGCTTAATTACACCCACCCATACACGTGGATATATTCGTAATCAACGAAAATCACTAAAAAATATGAAGCTTTTGTCCCTTATGATGGAATGTAAGTTGCATCAAATATATACAAGTCTGACACACTCCTGTTATAGGTTTTGATACAAGTGTTTGTAATAGTGTAACAAACTAAATACAGTGATGCTTTCAACTGTTAGTGATACATGTTGGTTAAAATCTATTATTTATTGATCTGATAAAATATATCAATTAGGATTTGTTACATAAATAGGAAATAATGTAATTATCTTTATTATTACAAAAAGTTATCATTAGATTAAGTTTTCTTTGTAATTATCCTTCTTATATATCTCTCCTTATATATAATTGATTAATGTACACAAATCTCACGGGTTTTTGTCATTCTATATGGTATTAGAGCTTTTACGATTCTTGCGTTATACATTTCTCTACTTAAATTTGTTCCTCTTTGCCCTATCAAAACCAAGTGTTGGTTGGATGTGGGTCATCTTCCTCCATAATCCTCATACGTGTCAACTTTCTTTCACATATTTCCCTCTCTTGAATAGGTTCATTCATTTTTTTTCCTACAAATCAGACATCGACGGGATTTAAAAAAACAAAAACAAATTCAAATCAAGCAACAATCTTGAATTCTAAAAACATAAATGTATTTGAATAAGCCTAATCCTGATTCTTAAAACCATTAAAAAGGAAACAACATAAATCAAAATAAAAAACAGATAAAATGTAACAATTGAAGATTTTACAACCATGGATGACAACAAGAATCAACGTTGGTGAATTTATAAATTTCTATATAAATATATAATGATATGTTTAACTTATTACAACCATATGTATAGCTTATTACAACAATATGCTTGTTTCTTATGTTAAATTCAACGATATAACTAGCTTTAAAGCATGTGTGTATAGAAGTGCATCTAACCATTCGATTTGCTTCAACTTTACAGGTTAGATATGCAAGTTCAAAATCCTTTTATAAGTACTTATTGGTTTATCTTTAGCTTCATCATTGAAAATGAATATGGTTTACACATTACAATATGATCAAAACAACTTTCCTATGACATAACACACTTTTTTTACTTTTCATGCATGTAGAAACACACAAAAATGTATATGCATACATGAAAAAGTATAGCTACATATTCCATTATTATTGATAATGATGTAAAAATATTCTAAAAAGGCAAGCTTTACAATCAAAAAATATAATAAATCACAAATTTTAAATAAAACATGAACTTTAATAATCACCTTCTGTGGCATAGGAGTTACATACGTTGTTAAGTTGATTAGAAACATGCTCTGGTTCCTTTGATAGTAATTGTGGTGTAAAGTAATGTTCATTGAGTGTCAACGTTCCAAGTGTTTTAAAGTATATATATAAGTTCATTCAGCATGATTCTATTAAATTCACATTACTCCTCATAAAATTCCAATATAAACTTCTCAAGTTTAAATATATTTATCACTTAAACCTTTACTTTTTTATTTTTTTCTAATATCTTTTGCCCAACCAAAATTTGGCAAGTGGCCAACTCAGTCATCTGTTTTTCGTCTCTTTTCTCTTATAAAATTTATCATTGCAACATGCTTATAAAATTGATTTGTGCATGATAATGTTAGAAGTCGTCAAAACTGCTTCATTATTTCATTTTTAAATTAGTTTGCAATGTGCTAATTTTTAATGACATTTTGACATGAAATATTTTGGTGAGATGAAGACTAAGGCATAAGGTACTACTCCTCAATGGTAACTTGTGGCATGTTCTTTAAAAACATAAACCTTTCAAATATTTATTTTTGAACAAATTTTGATTTTTTTTACTTTTAAAACATAATGTCTAATAAAACTTTGAATACACCATGAAATGCACTTATTTTTACTTATGTTTCAATTTGTAAGGCCCCGGTAGCAAGACGCTCACAGTTGGACAATAATCGCACATAAAACATAAAATATACATTTACATCTATAAAAAACACCGCAACGGAATAACTTAAAATCATTTCATATATTAATGACTGTTTTTGCAAAATAATACATCGTTGTTAATAGTTATAAAATATTATCGTTTGCATTATATCACAAGAACGTCATAGTTATACAAATGGATGTCATCCCAAAAAAAATGTCGAGTAGCTGTCTCGTGCCACCCTCAGCAACAATTACATGCCAACTAGAAAATACATAAAAGTCAGTGTTGCTAAGTGAGTTCTAGTTTTGTAAAATAAAATACTTTTACTTCTATTTAAAATTGTCTTTTATGTTCATTCGCGATCATGCATCATACGTACAAATAGATAATTTATAATTATCTTCCATTCAATGTATGCCATAATTATCATTCACTTTCATTCATAGTCTTCCTTACTTATCTTTCGTACATTCGTGATCTTTCTTACTTACATTCCGGACCAATGCCATGTGTTATACCCCGAACATTGTGCAGGAAGTTGGTTACTAGGCCTGAGGTCTATCAATAGACCTCGAACATTGTGCGCGAAGCTGACTCCAGTACCTAGGGCAAGCGATAAGGGTCCCATACATATGGTCAATCACAAAGATTCGACCCCAGTGTGCATGCTTCCGGGGTAGCTAACCCGCACACAGTTGAGGTAACACCCTTCATTGAGTGTGAGTCTCCATACATTTCTTGCAAGACTTTTCTTACATTCGTTCATTCATTAATGTATGCATTCATTCTTTCTTTATGTTCCACTTATCATTATCATTAACTTTCGCTTTACGTTACATAATACTTTTCGTTCATTTCATACTTATAACACATAAGTCACAGAAGAATACATAATATAAATGTAATATCAACATAACACATTCATACATAGCATCACATAAACATCACATACCCCATCACACATCATTATAAACATCATGCAGCATCCATTCACAAACACATACACATGCACAACAAGTATAAGTCATCATAGAACATAACCGACCATTCGCGAGACAGCAGGAATTCGGGGTGCGGCATCCCCTGACAGTAGGGTCCTAGGGGCAGCAGCCCCTAGTGGGGTCCAAGGGGCAACGCTTTTAAAATCTTGGTCATTTATATAACACATTTTGTTATAGAAAAATTGACTTTCCTGTTAAAACCTCTTAAAATCTTGGTCATTTAAATCGTATATTTAGTATGTATTTCCGACCCCAAACTAGTTCAAAACCTTTAAAATAGGGGATCTAGAACTCACCTGGACTCAGTGAGCATCTTCTCAATCAAGCTTTCTAGACAAGGGTCATACTACACAACCTGTAGATAAGTTAACACTCAAAAGAGTTAATTTTTGCCTAATTACACTGCTAATTTCACTGCCAGATCAACAGTTTGGCTTCTAGTTTCGCCAGTAGTTTCGCTATCATCTTCGCTGGCAGTTTCGCTGGCGTCTTCGCTGCCAGTTTCACCTAACTGTTGTTGGAAAATCATGTCTGCGGAAGTCTTTATAGTTTCGTTGAACGACTACATAATTTCACTAGATGAACACTCAGTTTCATAGAACGGGCTGAATGTCACACCCTCAAAATCCACGTGCGGAGTTTAACCGCGAGGCGTGTGAACAAACCAGGATCACAGTCAATAGTTACTCAGAACGACTCTATATGCAATAATAAACCAAATCAACCAAAGTAAACTTGAAAACTGTGCGGAAGCGTATAATAAAACAACCCAAAGAAATAAAAATGTAAAATGTGGCAAAACATGTGCCAACCCAATGAACAATACA
>BJCM01000676.1:0-16146 GCA_018326385.1 Flaveria bidentis | reverse complement strand
CATGAACAAAATATCCCTATAAGTTGTTCAATCTCATATGCAACTTATTTAGAAAACCCATTTTTTTCTAAATTGGTGTATTTATTTAATATCATGATCATATCATCGATTAAATATCAATTGGTGTTTGCTAAGCTTGTTATTGGGTATGACCCGACTTGGATCATAACTTATTAACCACATCAATGTTCTGTGTGTCTTGGGCATAAAGAATCCAACAATGTTTATATAAATAACAGGTAAAATTCTTAATTATGTTATGTTTGTTAATAATATTATGTAAAATTCTTAATAATAATATGTTTTGTTTATTCTTAATATAATGTTGATGTAAAATTTCCTACACATATTGTAGTTGGAATTCTTAATTTATATGTTTAATGATTTCTATAGTTTTGCGTGAGAACTAATATTATGTGTTTGTTGTTTATAGTAGAAAAACATTTTTGTTGAGTATTTGCAACGAGTAGGAAACGTGAAGTACATCCCAATGTCAAGATGCATACCCCTAAAGAAAAAACTTTCATGGGCTACAATTTACAACCCAATTGACTGCGGTGTGTTTGTTATACATCATATGGAAACCTATTTGGGAAGTAAGGTGAAAAGATGGACGTTCGGATTCTTAAAGGAAGGACCGAGACAGGTTGGTCAATTAAGGATGCTTAGGGTGAAATATGCATATTGTGTCCTGCTATTAGAAGCTAACAAACACAAGGATAAGATAATGTTTGAGTCTAGGTGTTAAGTAATAGCAGGTTTTTTCCAATGACATATGGTAGATAGATAATGCTAATGAGTTTTGTCTCCAAAAGAACTTGTTATGTGGTGGATTGTTAACGGTATGATTGTTTCGTATTAGTGGATCATAAAACATGATTAATTTTATCTATGATCGGATGATTTTATAAATGTTATTATATGGGAAAGTATATTATAAACTGAATTGAGTGAGTTAAGGAGTGGATAGTAGTTAATTTATTTAGTTTTGTTCTTAATTACATATTATGTAGTAATGCTAAGAATGCATGATTCATAATGATTGAAAGGTATGACCTTAATAAGGTTAACGTGTATGTAAATTGGTTTCTATTTGTATAAAAAAATGAAAAGGTAATATCAAAAAGTTTCAGGTGAACTATTATATCAAAAATTAGTTGCACATAGTTCATGTTTATTTTCGTATATGTAAAAAGAATGATGATTCACAATGTAAATAAAGGACTGAATAAGAAACACATAAATAACAAATAAAACATAAAAGTAACATTAACATTTTATTGAAATAATATACGTTATTGGAAGATATTTATTACCTAATGTGATACATAATAATTTACTCATTAGACAATGTGACGTATTTGGAAAGAAACACATGTAGTTTTAGTAATTACTTGGAAATTTAAACATAATAATTTAGTGTGTTCTCAGAGAATTTGTTTTGCATGTATGTTCATTTTATATATGTATATGTAAAAATTATATGCATAGGGTTCTTATAAAATCAGTAGTTGTATGTCATGTATGTTGTGGTTACTTAGGTACATGTAATATTTATATGCACATTTATGTTAACCAAGTTTTAAAAAAAACATCCCACTTACTTATTCAAAAAAGTACTGAATATTACACAATTCAAACATCATACTGAAAAGAAGCCATAGAGTTAGAACATCATAACCAAAAAAACAAGTAAGGCTCTAATGGGATTAGTATTGATCTTCATCCTCAATCACTTCCGAATCTTGTTGTTCATTAGCCTCTTTTTTCTTCATAGGACAATTATGAGAGTCATGATTATTGGTTTGCGACATGTCCTGCACAACCTCTTTGGTTTTTGACTTTTGGTAATTGCTTTCTCGCACAGACCAATCAATTGTCTACATGTACCACTACTTTATTGTGGATCCCCTATGGTGAAGTGTAAGATAAATCCTCTTCCATTTCCCAACCTAATCTTCAATAACAACACCCTTGTTTTGGTGGGTACTTAAGTATGGAACATCTTGATAATTTGGTCTTTGACTTGTTTCATTTTACTAACAAACATCCTAAGATGTTCTAACTTATCACCCACAAACATTTCGTGCATTTTTCACCTAATTCAAAAACATTCCAGACGAGCTTATGAATAGCATGTTTTATTTTTTTATTATAATTTAGTTCTCCAGCTACTTAGGTAACAAGTAAGAAAAAAAATTAAAAAGTTGATTAATTTAATTAGTGACGTGTGTGCAGGAACGTAACACTCGATTAGGCACATATGTTTTACATATATATTATTGAGATTTAATATAGGTTCCGAACCTTTGATGGTAATTTTTTTGTAATATGTCACATGTAAGGCCCTGTTCCCGGGACGCTCACTGCTGGTCGATCATTGCACATAAAAACATATCACTTACATTTACCATTATTAAAACTTTGTAGCGGAAACACATTTAAACCATTTCATATCGTTATAATTGCTTTGGCAAAATATTACATCATTGACAGATTACAAAATAACTCGTTGCATTACATCGCAAAAACGTGATTTTTGCACCAAAACTAATCGAATCACATGCAAAATCAAGAGCCAAAGCTCTCATACTACTTGTTAGGACCATGTACATACGGAGTACTAACTGAAAATGCGTGTATACCTAATCAAATAGTGCGGAATCCTATTTGATTGGCGATCCAATCGGTGAGAACGCAGTTTCGATCAATCTAGAGATTAATGAAACATTATGAACAATTAGAACACGATCAACTACAAACTATGAAGTTGGAACATGTTCTCTAGAGTCTCTGGACGGCTAGGGTACGTATGTGAGTCGAAATTCTTGAAGTGTTACGTTTTTCCACGAATTAGGTGGTATTTATAGGTTAGGGTTTGTCAATCGTGCGACTAAACCATTAGCATGGTTTAGTCGTGCGACTGAATCATACGATTGGTCCATACGCACTACTGAAGGTTTTGTCATGCGACTGAGCCAATCTTATATCTCAATCGTGCGACTGATCCAGTCTCCTGGTTCAGTCGTGCGACTAGTCCACTAGCATGAAATGTTCATGCGTATGGTCCATTAGCATGGTCCATTCGCATGAAGACTTCATACGATTAAGTTTAAACACATTTCTCAACCATTCTTGACTAAGAATTATGTAAACAGCCACAAACCTATATAGTGAATTCAATATGCGTTATTACATAATAAACCATGAAACATTAAACAATATAAGCATCAATCACATATTTCATTTCATTCAACTCATTCATTACATATATATAAGACATGAAAGACATTTTACATTAATCCCCTAAACTAGGTACATGTGTATTAACACATTCGTACTTTATGTTCCTCTTTTCATTATCTTCTGCTTTACGTTACATAATACTTCCCATTTACATTCATAAACATACCACGTGAAACCATAGAAAATAAATGAGCATAATAAGGAGCATAACATCACATAGCCATATATAACATAATATCATCACCCATCAAATCAGACATCATGAAATCAACTTACATCACCCCCGGGAACATCCCAAGTCAAAGCCTACACTTTACATTTTTCCTCCAAATTTCAGAAAATATTCTATGTCTTAGGCGCATGGGCACTATGCAGGCGCATGGCCTTTCAGCCGCATGGGGAACACTTAGTCGCATGGAAAACTTTCAGGCGCATGGGAATTATTTGGGCGCATGTGCCAACACTTAATCATTCTAGGAAAATTCTAAGCGCATGGGGACTATGCAGGCGCATAAGTGCCTAGGCGTATGAGTTTTCTGGGTGTTTGGAACACTTAGCCAAATTCAGCCTTTTCTAGGCACATGGTCACTATTTGGGCGCATGAACTATTGGGCGCATGGGATACTTAGGTAGTTCCTAACCATTTGGCATCATTCTAATTCAGTCCCAATCATCATACCAACATGTTCTAAGCTTAGTTCTAACATCCTAACATCATAACACGAACATAACATCATCTCAACACCCTAATTTCTAACCCACCCGCATACTCACATACACATACATACGGGTGTAACACCCACTTAAATAAAAAACATACATACATGCATTTCCTGCCCCAAAATTAGTTAAAACATGTAAAAAGGGGGGGTTCTAGAGCACACCTTTGACAACCTTCGGGTATGACTTCTTCAAACTCATTTGCAAATGAGTTCAACACCTAGAAACCCGCCAAAACACACAACCGAGCACACATAAACAAACAACCCATGCATAGACCGGTCAAGAACATCACAAAACCAAGAGCTTACTTGAATTCAGCCTTCTTCTTGTTCTTCTTCAAATATCCAAGAGCTTCTCTGTTTTCTCTCTCTAGAAATCTAAATGAAAAGGGTGATATGCAAGAAGTGGGCGGCCATGCCATTTTTACACCAACTTTTGAAACTTTTGTCCTTTTTGACACCTTTAACCCCTTAACATGGGTTAAATTATGTTTCTTTCTTTTTCTGCACTTTTATTCTTTCTTTCTCATCTTTAAAAAAAATATTCGGGTGTTACAAGTCCACCCCCATTATATAGGTTTCGTCTCCAAAACCTGTTACTGCTCAAACAAATATGGGTAATGTTGCCTCATCTCTCCTTCATTCTCCCACGTAGACTCAAATCCCTTTCTGTGCTTCCATTGTACAAGCATAAGGGAAATTAATTTTTTCCTTAACCTCTGCTCCTTACGATCAATGATCGCCACTAGTTGCTCCACATAATTGAGCTGTTCATCAACTTTGATATTTTTCAGTGGCACAACCATGTCCTCATCAGCTAAACACTTCCACAGATGAGATACATGGAATGTCGGGTGAATTCCACTTAACTCATTGGGTAACTCCAACCTATAGGCCACCTCTCCTACTCGAGCAATGATTCGGAAAGGTCCTATGTACCTTGGGCTCAACTTGCCTCGCTTTTCTAACCAAATAATACCTTTCCAAGGTAAGACTTTCAACATAATTCTATCACCCACCTAGAACTCAATCGGTCTACGTCTCTTATGAACATACAACTTCTGCCTATCCTTATCTGCCTTCATGAAGGCATTGATCTTTTCAAGCTTCTCAATCGTAGCCTCGATTACCTCAATACTCCCCAACTCCTTCTAACCAATATCACTCAACAAACGGGTGTTCTACATCTTCTACCATATAGCATCTCATAAGGGGGCATACCAATTGTAGCATGATAACTATTATTGTATGAGAACAACTAACGGTAAGTGGTCATCCCAACTTCTTCCAAAGTCAATGATGCATGCCAAAAGCATATCTTCTAGTGTCTGAACCATCCTTTCCGACTAACAATTCGTTTGTGGATGATAAGCCATGCTAATGTGTAACCTCATCCCTATCGTATCATGAAACTTCTTCTAAAATTTAAATGTAAACCGAGTGCCACGATCAGAAACAATAGACACCAGCACACCATGACGAGATATAATATCTTTGATGAATAGATCCGCCAACTTCTCGGATGAATACGTCTCGCGAATCGGTAAGATGTGAGCACTCTTCGTCAGACGATCAACTATCACCCATATGGCATCATACCCTTTCGCGGTATGTGGTAGCTTGGTTATAAAGTCCATGGTGATATGCTCCCACTTCCACTCCGGTATATCCAACGGTTGGATCTTTCGGAACGGCTTCTGATGCTCGGCCTTCACATGTAAACAAGTAAGGGACTTACTCACATACTCCACTACATCGTGTTTCATACCCAACCACCAATAATCTTTCTTCATGTCTTGATATGTTTTTGTAGCACCAGAATGAAAAGAGTATCGAGTCTTATGAGCTTCATCCATGATCTTCCCATGTAGATCCCCATAACGAGGAACATCCATACAAATCGGGTTCTAACACCATGAGTGTTTTCACCTGATTTCGCGACTAGACCTCTCATCCTTTCAAAGTTAAGTTGATCTTCTTTCAATGCCTCATCTTGAAACTCCTTGACCTGGTTCATCCCATTGGAGGTTATGACCAATTGATAAGCTTTCATCCGTATCGGCTCAGGTCTCTCTTTTTGGCTGAGGGCATCCGCCACTACGTTGGCTTTGCCCGGATGGTAGTGGATCTCATAATCATAATCCTTTATGAGCTCCAACCATCACCTCTGCCTCATATTGAAGTCCTTCTGCTCGAAAAGTACTCCAAACTCTTATGGTTAGTGAATATGTTGCACTTCATCCTATATATGTAGTGGCTCCAAATCTTAAGCGCAAAGACCACAACTGCTAGATACAAGTCATGAGTAGGATAATTAACCACATGAACTTTCAATTGTCAGGATGCATAAGCTATAACCTTTCTTCACTGCATCAACATGCAACCCAACCCCGAGTATGAAGCATCTGAATAAACCACCAAATCTTCACTTCGGGTGACAAGACAGGAACCCGAGTCAACCTTGCCTTTAACTCCTCAAAAGCCTTCTCTTGCTCTTGACCCCATATAAACTACACATATTTACGGGTCAGCTTAGTTAGTGGAGAAGCTATCTTAGAGAAGTCTTGAATGAATCTCCTATTATAGCCCACCAAACCTAAGAAACTACAAATCTCGGACGACGTCTTTGGAGACTTCCTTTGCATCACTGCCTCCACCTTCACCGGATCCACCATATCCCCTCGGGATTCACTACATGACCCAAGAACTGAACTTCACGGAACCAGAATGAGCACTTGGAGAATTTAACATACCACTTCTCCTTACTTAACGTCTTCAACACTTCCCGAATATGACCAGCATGCTCTGCCTCGCTCTTCGAATAAATCAGGATATCATCAATAAACACAATTACTTATTTATCTAACATTGGCCAACACACTCGATACATCAGGTCCATAAAATCAGCTGGCGTGTTGGTTAAACCAAAGGACATAACGAGAAACTCGTAGTGTCCATAACGTGTGCAAAAAACTATTTTAGGAATATCTTGCTCCTTCACATTCAACTAATGGTAACCAGATCGTAGGTCTATCCTTGGGAAGCAACTGGCACCTTGGAGCTGGTCAAACAAATCATCAATCCTCGGTAATGGGTACCGATTCTTCACAATCAGCTTATTCAGCTCGCGGTAGTCAATACACATCCTTTACTACCATCCTTCTTTATTACAAATAGGACCGGAGCACCCCATGGAGAGATACTCGGTCTAATGAACCACTTATCAAGCAACTCCTACAGTTTCTCCATCAATTCCTTCATCTTGGTCGGAGCGAACCGATACTGTGCCTTAGCAATAGGTTGGCCACCTGGTATTAAATCAATCTGGAAGTCGATCTTGCGGTCCGGTGGCATACCAGGTAAATCTTCTGGAAACACATCTAGAAAGTCACACACAACCGGTACATCGGACAATTGTGGTGTTGGCGTATCCACATCCTTTATGTAGGCCAAGTAGGCACAACATCCCCGCCGCAAGCACTTTCCTGCCACCGCCATCAAAATCGCCTTTGGAATCGTAGTGGCTCAATCACCATAAACCATCACCGAACTCCTATTAGGCACTGTTAATTGGATCATCTTCTTACGGCACACAAAGTTCACCACGTAGTCCACCAACCAATCCATTCCTAGGACTAGATCGAACCCGCCTAAGGTCAGCACGAATGGTCTAACAGGAAACTTATGACCTTCTAGTTCTATGTCACAACCTTCTATCAGGTCAACAATCCGGGTAGAATATCCTATGGAAGTTTCTACATCAAAGGGTTTATCAATACTCATACTACTAACAGGAAACTTACCACAAAAAGCAGCAGAAATAAAACTCTTACTAGCACCAGAATCGAATAACATAGAACATAGAGTTTGGTTTACTAGAAACGTACCTGACACAACAACGGGATCCGTTGTAGCCTCCTCCTGCATCATCGTGAATACCCTAGTGCTCGCCCTTTTCCCTTCACCTCCAACCTACTCTGCCCCGAAACTCTTAGCCCCTAGCTTTTTGCAATCCCTGCTCATGTGGCCCTCCTCACCACAGTTATAGAACCTCCTTACCCTATAGTTCTTCGCCACATGTCTTGTCCTCCACACCATAACTAGACATTGGACCCCAATCTACATTCCCCAACATGCTTCCTTCCAGAATTAACACACATCTTCAACCCCGCACCAGATTTGACTACACGTTAGTCATCTACCCATGCACCTTTATTGTTTGGAGCGGCCCTGCCATGTCCAAACCACTTTCCATTCCAATTTCGGTCACCACCACCTTCCTTGCTGACGTCTGCCACCACCATAACCCGCTCATCATACAATCTTCCTGAGATCAACAGCCGAGCTAAACGTACTTGGCCGAGCGGCGATTAGGTGCCTACGGATATCCGGCGACAGCCTTGGATGTATCTCTTGATCTTTCGTGACAAAGGTGTCACCTGATCCAGCAATAGCCATTCCATCTCGTTGAACTTAATGGTGTATTGCTCATGTGTCATGGTTCCCGCCTCCAGTTGCACGAACTCCCTTTTTACCTTGTCCAACTCCCTATAAGGATAGAACTTCTCAATCACCAACTTCTTCAACTTTGCCCACCTCATCCTTCTAATCACCTTACTACCCTTGGCTTGGACGATATTATCCCACCAATACAAAGTTGAGTCCATAAATGAATGAGTGGCAAACTTCACCTTCTGGTCTTCTCGGCACTCGCTGATATCTAGAACAACTTCCATCTCTCTCACCCATCGGGGAGCAGTAGCAATAGTGCCATTTCTGTCAAAGGTTGGGGGCTTGCATCTTTGAAACGCCCCGTAGTTACAACCTCGTGCTATCTCAGGCACAACCTCTTCTTCCTCCTCCTCGTCAGTTGAGACAACCGTCTTCATCTTCGGTTACTCTCTCCCTTCCAAGGACCTATTCCTCTCTTTCCTTTCTCCTTCACTAACAGCTTTAATCACTTCTGTCAATATAGATGATAAAATCGTCTACATGACCTGATGAACTTCTTCCACCACAACCTCCTTTACTGAGGCCCTCAAGTTAGCACTCCCATCACCACCCTCCGGATGAGGGGTCTCCAGCTCTTCATGAGCCACCTCTTCAGCTTGAGGCCTTCATCTTATTACCCGTGGTGTAGCACCACGTCCACCACGACCTCCACCTCTAGAAGCCTTTGAAGATCTTCCATCAACCATCCTCTAACACGCTATAAAATTCAAACACTAACACAGTAATTCAAGGTAATAGCTCAGTTTATGTCAATTATAATAAGTCCCTAATTACAGTGGCTAGTTGTGACTAGCCACTTACTTTACTCTTCATACCCCAAACATTTCCTACCCTTTTGACATTAGTATCTAAACCTACTAAAGGCACACAAATCAAATAACATGTGTACATAAAGCCATTTAACATTAAGAAAATACTTGATGACATGTAGCTACTCGGACTAGCATCCCTTCCCTTATCCTATTTTTGTTTTAGGTTTCTTTTGAAAATTAAACCCGTTTCACTTAAACTTTGGCTCTAATACCAACTTGTAAGGCCCTGTTCTCGGGATGCTCACAACTAGTCGATCATTGCACATAAAAACATATAACTTACATTTACCATTATTAAAACATTGCAGCGGAAACACATTTAAACTATTTCATATCTTTATAATTGCTTTTGCAAAATAATACATCGTTGAGATTACAAAATAACTCGTTGCATTACATCACAAAAACATTATACACAATGGATTCCATCCAAAATAAGCCAAGTAGCTGCCCGTGCCATCCTCAACAATCAATTACCTGCCAACTGGAAACACATATAAGTCGGCATTGCTAAGTGAGTTCTAGTTTTAAAATAATATATACTTTAATTTCGCTTAAAACCTTTATTTACTTTCATACGTGATCAAGCATCATACGTACACATAGATAATATCATTATTATCTTACTTTACCATTCATTAACTTTCAATCAATGTATGTTATCATTTCTTTTGTTAAGTTTCATACCGTACATTACATTCTTTAACCATCTTTCATTCATTCTTACTTTCGTTCTTTCATTCTTTCAGGATAAGTGTCATCAACTATACCTTAAAAGTATGTACAAAGTGGGTACTGGGCCGAAGATCATAAATGACTTCCATAACGCACGTAGCCTGGCACCGGCACCGGGGCAAGCGACAAAGATCCCACCTGTATGCTACACCCCAAACATAGGCAAAAGCGGGTACTAGGACGAAGATCATAAATGACTTCCATAACACAAATAGCCTGGCACCAGCACCGGGGCAAGCATCCAATATCACCCATGTAACTATATATTTGGACAGTTACAAAGACTATACCCCTGTGTGTACCCTTACGGGTTAGCTAAACCACACACAGTTCAGTTAAGGACATTTTAGAGTCATGCACCTCTTTACATTTGATTTCAAGACTTTCTTTACTTTCCTTTCATTAATGCATAAATTCATTCGTACTTTACGTTCTTCTTTTCATTATCTTCCGCTTTACATTACATAATACTTCCCATTTACATTTATAAACATACCACGTGAAGTCACGAAAAATAAACGAACATAATAAGGAACATAACATCACATAGCCATACATAAAATAACATCATCACCCATCACATCAGGCATCATGAAGTCAACTTACATCACCCCCGTGAACATCCCAAATCAAAGCCTACACTTCAGATTTTCCCCAAAATTTCAGAAAATATTCCAAGTCTTATGCACATAGGCACTATACAAGCGCATAGGGAATACTTAGGGGCATGGATAACTTTCAGGCGCATGTGAACTATTTGGGCGCATGACGCAACACTTAATCATTCTGGGTAAATTCTAGGCACACGGACACTATGCACGCGCATGGGCACTATGCAAGCACATGAGTGCCTTGGTGCATGGGATTTTTGGGCGTTTGGAACACTTAGCCAAATTCAGTCTTTTCCAGGCATATGGTCACTATTTGGGCACATGAATTATTGGGCACATGGGACACTTACGCAGTTTCTAACCGTTTGGCGCATGGGCTATTTTTAGGTGCTTGGGCAACCAACACTCACAATATCATTCTAATTCAGTCCTAATCATCATACCAACATGTTCTAAGCTTAGTTCTAACATCCTAAGCATCATAACACAAACATAACATCACCACAACATGACTGGGTAGTGAGATTAAGATTCTCACTAGGATCGAATATAGTGATCAAGTCAAAGATTTAACGGCGGAAACAAACAATCAATAAACATTTAATGCAAGAATATATACTTATAAACGCTTTATATATAATGATGAAGGTGATTGATTACAATAAATGCTAGGGTTATATCAAAAACAGTAATAATGCACCTTGAGAAAGCGTAATACAAAATATTCTAATTGTCTATCAACAGTCACCTCATGTATGAGGTTTTCTATTCTATTTGTAGGCTGACAAGATGTCTTTTTACAAAATGACTAAACTACTGCTGACCTATACATCAGAACTAGTCTAAGTCTTCATCAGCATTTCTTCTGTTCATCTGCATTGACAAATGCGGATGAGTTGTTATTGATCAACATTTCTTCACTTGTTCATCCGCATAAGTAGTTGGTCATCCGTATTGGGTAATGCGGATAAACAAATACTTATGTGCATTTGTTGCTGGTTATCCACATTTCTAAATGAGGATGAACAAGTCTTGTCCGCATATCTTCTTGACTATCCACATTTGTTAATGCGGAAGAACAAACACTTGTCAGCATTTGTTCTATGTCTTCTGCATTGACAAATGCGGTTAGTTAATACTTGGTTCTTCTTGGCAGAATCTTCATTCGTACTAATTCTTGGACTTAGGGAGTTTCCAACAAAACAACCATCAACTCACCAATTGAATTGGCATGTATTATCCTTTTAGGGTCCAACAATACTCCCCCTAAGGATTATACAGCCTATGAACTTCAATGGTTTGGTGGTGGTTGAGGTTGAGAAGATTCTGTTTTGTCTTGTGAAGGGAGTAGTGGTTTAGCTTGTGATCCAAGATGGCCTTTATCATATTGAAAAATTCATTGGCATCTGACATCTTTTCTCTATTTAGAACATTTATTCTCATTTGACTCATAGTGTGGATGGCTTCCAAGGGCAATTTCTTAAGAGAAACTGGTTCCCATATAGACACAGTGGACAACCCATCCCTATGAATCAGTAGAGCTCCATCTAGATCAATTTCCAGCTTCACTATATTTCCCTGCTGCAGAGGAGCCTTTTTCTTCTTTCTCTTTTCCCTTTTTGCAATGATTTGATCATATTCCATTTTCAGCAGTTTAATGCATTTTAAGAAGAAGTGCATGTCCTGTTCTCCTAGTTTATTGTTTATTTCTCTGAAATGCCTGGTGTATATATAGTGGATGTAAGATTCATCAAGCAGCCTTACTTCATATCCACTAAATAATCGAATTTTAGCTCCTTCGTTTCCTGCCCATGTTCTTTCTATTACCAACTCATAAGTTTTTTAATCATAGTACACATTTGAGATTGGTATGGAGGACTGGGTACCAGACACCATCTTTCTTTTTAAGGACTTTGTTGGTTCTCAGCTCATGAAACACAACCTCCTTTGCTGGTGTTCTCTGTTTCTTATCAAGAGGGTTACTAAATGACCTATCCTTCCTTATACAGATGGCTTTCAGTGATTTGAAGTTATTAGTCCTATTGAACATTCTGAGTATATCTTCAAATTCATATCCTCTGAACATGGACTTGTGATTGATCAGTTCCAAGTTAGCTAGATCTATTAGGTCATGAATCTCAAGGGCATTTACTAGAGCAGAGTACTCTATATAGAATTGAACTAGCCCTGAGATTCGTTTAACCATAAACATGTTCCAATCACCGTTATACTTCCAGGCAATGATTTTCTGATCAGGTCTGCCCTTAGGAGTAGACACACCTCTTATCATCTCTGCAATGGTTAGCCCTTGTTGAAGTTTTAGTTGAGAAGGCTTAGCAAACCACTCAGGATATCTATGAAGCACAGGTGCCAAAGAGTCTTGATCTCGGTGGGTGAGTTGCATGTCTTGAGCAGACACTCTGGTTCATGGCATTTTTTCAGTAATTTCTTCTTCCAGAGTTTTAAGTCTCTCTTTTTTCTTAGTGATCAACCTAAGGACAACAACCCTTAGGGAGTTGGTTTTCATGTTACCAAGCTTCCTCTTGGTGAATCCTTGACTTGATAGATAATCCTTCATCTCCCTATTAGACATTTTATAGGGATCAAGATATAAAGGGTGAGTAGTTGAAGTTTGCTTCTTCATGGAAGATAGTTTTGGCTTATCAGCTTTAGGTGAAATGGTCTTCTCATAGTCAATTTCAATAGTAGGGTCTATCAGTTTGTTCAATCTTTCTTCTTCTGCCTTCATTCCTTCATAAGTCATGACAAAAACTTCATCAGGATCATATCCATGATTAATCAGAAACATAGCTTTAACCATTAAATCATCATTCTGAGCCTTTTCTACCATTTCTTCTATTGATCTTTCTTCTTTCACAGGACTATCAACTGCTATTGGCTCATCAGCCACATAGCCTCCTTCAATTTCACCTTCTTCATGATCAACAAAAACATCTTGCTTCTCAATTGAGCTTCCATGCTCATGTTCTTCTAAGAATTCTATTATAGTTTCCAGGCTTCTAGGATCATCCTTCTTGCTTTTCTTTATTGGATCTTCTTCCAGAATAGGCCTTTTTCCCTTAGCTTTTTCAGTTAAATACTTCCTCTTCCTGGTATATGTCTGCAGTGAAGGACCAGAAGAGGTTTTAGGCATTTTAACTCATTGAGGCACTTTTTCAACATCTGATTGTACTTTTTCATGCGTAGCAACAACTTTTTCTTCTTTTTCTTTTTACTCTTCACATAGCTTTCTTATCATCTCTTTTTTCTCATCAGATAATGACATAGCAGGGACTATTTGCAAGCTCAATTCCTTCTCTAGAGAGACATGAGATTGAGGGAAAACCACTATGGGTTTAGTAAAATTCCTTTGATCAGCTAAAATTCCCAGAACTCATCATTATTAATGAATTCTTCTGATGTGAAACTGTCTAGAGCATTAATCATGTCATTAAATTCAGCCACTTCAATATGCATACTGGTTGTTGTTTCTGAGTACACTATCATCTCCAGGCTAGACTCATCTTGTTTTGTCTTGCTTGGTTCTGCTTCTGGTTCAGAGGATCTCATATATTTACCAGGAGGAAAGTCATCACTACTCTCCCATGAAGAGCTCTTATACTCAGCTTCTTTCTCATCAACTTTCATTGCTTCTGATTCAACCTTTATTTTTATTTCAACAAGCATCTCAAGTTCAGCTGCTCTTTTGTTCAAAAGTTCATTTTGTTTATGCAGGTTGAAAATAATCTCTTCTTGTTCTTCAATATGCTCTTCCTGCTCTTCGATTGTAATTGTTTGAATAGATAAATTGTCCACATGACCACTTATCTTATCCCTTGATTGTTGAATAGCAGCTTTTTAGTTCTCTATCTCCTTTTCTATATCCTTCTTTTCAGCCTCATATTTTTCTTTCATTTCTTTCAGTTTCGCCTCCTTCTTATCAAGTTCTAACAATCTGTCTTGAATTATGCTTGATCTTCTGTTCAACAATCTTTCCATCTTTGCCACTTTTTGCAAAAGTTCAGAGATATGCTCATCCTTTTCATATGGTTTATTCACCCCTAATCTCCAAATTCAGCTGGTTCAATATTGGCATGGGATGGTTGAGTTGGTGATATTGGAGAGTGATGAGGTAGAGACATTGGTGGTGAAATGATTGGTCATGCTTGTGGTGATTGGATAGGTGATGTATGAAGTGAAGTAGTTGGTGTTTTGTGGGGTGATAGTATTTGTGATAGTACAAAGGGAGATGCCATGTAATGAATTTGAGGTCCAGTTAGAAGATCCCCCCTACATCTACCTGGGGTGACACTGACCTATGACTATCAATTCTTTCCTTAACATGCTCATCAGCAGCTTGATGATCTTGAGCAGCTTGTACTTCCTCTTGAATGGGCTCATCAACATTAGCCTCTTGTTTTTCTATTTGTTCATCAAGATTAATCTATTGAAGCATCCATGGTAGCAAAGGAAAGTGTGCTCCACTGTAGAAATTTCTTGGATCTTTTTTCTTGATATACTTGTAGGACTTGGCATCATAGTAGGGAATGTCCAAAGTAGTTCCTTCAAGTACTAGGTGAGGAAAGGCTTTATTGATTAGATATTGTAGAAATCTGGGGTACATAAGGAAC
This sequence comes from Flaveria bidentis, assembly GCA_018326385.1. Classification (NCBI taxonomy): domain Eukaryota; kingdom Viridiplantae; phylum Streptophyta; class Magnoliopsida; order Asterales; family Asteraceae; genus Flaveria; species Flaveria bidentis. The sequence goes on along the minus strand of BJCM01000676.1, from coordinate 877 downwards.
ATGTATCTTCTTTCTTCTTGTATGTTTGAAGTTAGGCCATTGAACACATATGCTGACATGTTGAACGGTTTGTTGGTACATAAGGCACATATGGCTGAAGAAGTAATCACTGGAATGGCATTCCATTCTATTTTTCTTTTGGACAAACAGTGTTGAAAAAGTTGAATAAAAAATCTCCATGGTAAGTCTACCAACCCTTTTACTATCTGCTTTCCCAACCTCCTTCATATCCAATCTCAGCAAAGAAAGTAGTAATTTCTTCATCTTCCAACTCAATAGGAGCATTAGCAACATCACCATACTGTAGACACTGTCTCACAGCTTGTTCAGTGATGGCCAGAGAGTGATCATTAGTAACTCTTCCAGTTAAGGTCTTTTCACCATCCACATCAATTACTTCTACAGTACTCCAGAATGACCTAATATATCTTTCATAAATATAGGGTCTAACAGTGATTGCATGGGCTACTCTTGTAGTAGAGAAAAATTTGATCATATCTCTGAGTCCTTCTGCCTCTGGCACATAAGGGTCCAGAAAACCGCTGACATTATAGAGCTTGCTCCATGTCAAATTAGCCATTTACCCTGCATTAAAGACATATGAGTTAGATTGATGAAAGTATATTTGAGGACTGGTGATGGGTGGTCACTTACAACACAACAACACAAAGAGGAGAGCAACTTAACTTAATCAAATAGTGAACTAGATTAACCACAATAGATGATACTAAGAACACAAGTAAGTAAGAGACAAAACAAGAGAACAAGATACACAAGTAGATGGTTTTCAAGATTGCAGTATATTGCTTTCTCAAGTTCTATTACAAGTTTTACAAAGCATAAAGGAAAGTTACAAGAACATAAGATACTTATACTA
>BJCM01000673.1:0-11825 GCA_018326385.1 Flaveria bidentis | reverse complement strand
AATATTATTAATATATTATTTAATAATATGATATTATTCAATTCACTTCATTAAATTTTATTTTATTTATGATACTATAAATTGACATTTAAATTTATATTTACTAATTATATTTTTATAACTAAATACTATTTTAATTAAGTATATTATTTTATTTAAATATTTAAGTATATAGCTTATATAAATATTCATATTTATAATAACTATAATACTAATATTTTTCTAGGGGCATATTATAAGTTTAATAATTTTAATATTTATCTGTATTTTTTACAATAAAAGTGAGAGAATGATAATTTTACATATGGATTAAGACATCCATATGAAAAGTAATGCTTAAATTTCAAAAAAATAATCATTTTATTTCATTTATGTCCTTATAATAAAGTATTATAATATATGATTGCTTATAATACAAATGCTAAAACATATATACATGGTCAACACAAAATCGTCATTTACTTTCAATGTCGTTTATATATTGTGATTGAGCACTAATCCATCTTCCCCTTTCCTTTATCAGTTGTTAACAGCTCAATAACAATCAAGATGATAATTTGTGGTGATAATTTCTCCATTAACTTTCTTTGGTATCTGCAAATCATACCAAAAACTAACTCCGATGATCATCAAACTCTAACCTACATTCATAAAATAAACCTCTCCAAAATCTAGGTAATAAGTGATTTCCGACCATAAATACCATCTACATTTTCACTATTCTTATTGGGATAATATAATTGTCTTAAAGACTTTTGTAATATACGTAATTATTTTCTTTTATTCAATTTTTTCAATAATTATATTTTGATTTTTTAATTTACGTCATAACGCACCGAGCCAATACCGACTAAAATCCAATTCTCAAAAAATAATGCAACAACCGTACTGCCGCAACGCGCGGGCATTTCCAACTAGTAACTAGATTATGACCCACAATTTTTTTAAATGAATGATCACGACACGTGGTCGTCTTTAGGTTACATGATTTTAATACGTCTATATTGATTGATATCTTTAACACAAATAAATATACATTAACAAATAATTAAATAAGTTACTTAATAAAAAAAATATACAAAAACTTTATACTTAACTACCATTAGTAGATGAAACCGGAGAAGATAACCTTGAACCAACTGAACTAAAAGAAGCCAAGAAACAAACCACCACCACCTTCGTTATCACCACCATCATCGCCGCCACCACCGCCACCACCGCCACCACCGCCACCGGAAATCCCAACAAGCAAATCAACAAAAGCTCCAACAATAAACTCATAATTACTCTTTTCATTCATCTTCAAATACCATCCTAACAACTCCTCCAAACACTCCCAATCTTTCAACCCATGAACCTCCACCATCTCCTCCATCGATTTCTTGAAATCGACGTAAGGATTCTCCGACTCCACCACCACCGCCATGCTTCCTTCATACTGACACCCATCACCAGCACTAGCACCAGCACCAGCACCAACACCAGCACCAACACCAGCATCACCAATGTCTGACGTACATTGTCCACCATCCTCATGAGTATCCATCATTGAGCTCGTGGGGTCAGATTCAAAAAACAACCGTTCAGACCTGACCCCGCGAACTATTGTTTCCACGACGGAGTACTCAGAGTACTCCGTCGTGGAAACACTGGCAGTTTCTGATGAGTTGGTGAAGAATGAACCAAGGGTAGTGATCTCCACTTCTGGTTCAGTCACCAACTCATTATTATTAGAGTTCATACACACGGAACCATCGTCAACGGTGGCTCGAAAAGATAGGGTTTTGGGGTGGTTGTTGCAGTAAGCAGGCCATAGCCATGAGTGTTTGTGCTTGTTGAGTAAAAATATTGAAGAGATTAGATTCATGTTCTTCCACTTTTAGTCAATGTGTGTGCTTTGTGTGTGTGTGCAGTGTGTGTGTGTTGAAATTCATACTTTGGTGTGGTATTAATGGTGACCATTGATTGAGAAGGAGATGTGAAATGGAAAGGAGGATGGTAGAGACTCTCTTTGGTGTAATTAATATTGTTGGTATGTTGGTTTAATGCATCATACACCTCCTACCAAACTTTTTTACTATATTGTTTTGTTCCTTTTATAGATGTTTATAGTAAGTACAATAGCTTTGGTTTTGAAATAATTCTCACCCTTGAGTATGTTTAATTCAAAATGAATTATGTAATATGATGTAAACGAGTTGAGTTGTGTAAGCTAGTTGGGTATGATTTGCAACAAGTTTGAGTCAATTTAAACAAACATGAACTTAAATAGAAGCTTATTTGATAAATGAGGTCGGAACTAATTTCTTAAACTAGATTTAACTAGTGTTATAAGTCTAAATGAGCACGTTATTTTTTATAAGTATAATAATTTTGTTTAGTATAATACATATATAATATTCATAATACATAATAATATAATATAGCTATAGTAAATTCATAAAATAATATATATTATGTTTTTAAACACAGAGCTTGAAATAGCTAAATTTGAGCTCTCTCAAGTCTCAAGTTAGATGACTTGAGATCGAACTTAAATTCAACTCGACTCGTTTACATACCAATCTATAAAAAGCATATAAACATAAAAAGCATATAAACATTTGCATCGTTTACGGTATCACATTTAAGTATCTTAACATTGTTTCATGTGCACTCGATTCAATATTAGTATCTTTTGTTATTATAACATTACATAAATGGATGCAGCTAGATTCATGTGAATTCATAAAAAAAATTCAAACTAAGAGAAGTTTAGAAATTTTGTAAAGAATTTCAAAAAGATTTAATCTAATGGTACAAAAAAAACATAAAAAGTTATGTTTATGAGGTGCCACAATAAGTATTAAGATTATTGTGTGGTTTGTGGTTAGAGAGGAGATGGCTTCCCGATTTATACGAGTAATTTGATGTTTGGTTTTCTTTTTTCTTAGTTAAAATAATTTTTTCTTATCTAAGTTGGAACATTAAAAAAAACTTTTAGAAATATTGATGATATTATACCGTAATTCCTAACTTTAGCAACTACTTATGAAATCAACCTTTATTTAAAGCTTTAAATTTTATATATGTACATCATTATGCCTCCATGAGCGGGTAATATTTCATATGTAACTATTTTTGTCTTTCTCCATCACGTCAAACATGTATTTCTTTATATTATTTTGTTGTTTATGTAATCAATGATGAAACCGTAAAATTTTCTTATGGTGTTATTATTTTTCGGTGCTTATAATAGTAACAACCATTCTTGAAACTAAAGAAAAAACAAAATTATCTCAAATACATTGTTTGGAACAGAACTACATTGGGTTCGGTAATCTTCTAACAGGCCGGTGAAACATATTTTCTTATAACCGGGTCTGTAATTAAATGTATTTTTTAAATTTCACTCTCAAATAATTATGTAATTAGTAGGAAGAAAAAATTATATCAAGATAAATATATTTGATAATAATATATTTAAAACATGTTGAACATATCATCAATTTTATGAGTATAATTGTTTTAAACATCACATATCATCACTTTCATGAGTATAATTGCTTCAATATGATTTTTGTTATATTATACATATACACAAATTCACGAGTTTGGGACCATTTAAACAATTTTTTACGTCAATGAACTGACCCGACCCATTTGACTAGAACCGAACCGATAAAATATATATTATATTGCGGTGGCCTAAGGACACTTAAAATTTCTGCCCCCCGTGAAAAAATTCTGGATCCGCCACTGCTAACAACCTGATTTTAGAATTTTCGGGTCGGGTTGGGCAAATGATTTTTTTTGTCTTGAATTGGCCATATATAACTTAACTACCTTTTTATCTTACTTTTCTCAAGTGAATTATTCCTAAACTCTAAATTATCATTACTTTATCAAAACACTCTCAAGCAGTTTGATTAAAGAAATTTTTCATACCCACGTAATGGAACCATCACAGCCATAAATCATTTAACTAAATTGTTTTAGAAATCAAATATACAACACTTATCTACATACCAACACATCTAACACCCATTTACAACACTAAACATCAAAAGAGAATACAAACGAAATGACCAAAATAAACATCAAAGTAACATGTAAACCACGTTTTTGAATTCAATATAGTATATAATTGAGCATAATGATTGTCATTTAACATTACGGTCCTCTTTTTGCTTCAATTCATACAGAACAGTTGCACTTTAAAACAAGCAGCCCTACAAGATTAATAGCAATCTCTTACTAGTGTTTGTGTTACCTATCACCAAACTAGCAAACTAGCAATCCCGTTTCCCAAATAATAGTTTCGCCTTGTATGTAATTAGTTTCTTTTAATAGAAAATCTATCATACTTTTACTTCTATAATACTTCAAATTACATCATGCTTGAGTTTGGCCTTTTACCCAAAAACTTCTTTTTAAAAGGCTAAACCTCTAACGAATGCGCTAGCCCCACATTAAAGTTTATTTAATCAAGTAGCTAAATTTCAACCCATTATACATATATTTATTTTTATTTTTTAATTTCAAATAGACACACATGATTGTTAAACCCATCATCATCTTCCTCAACCACCGTGACATCAACCACCACAAAAACATACAACTATCCGGTTCTCATGACATGGACGACCACCCAAAAGCATCATCACCACTTAGAGCATATCAACGATAGGTTGGTCTTTTAGGTGTTTTTGAGAGTATAGGGTTGACGTGGAGGAGAGAGAGGGATGTGCATTCTTGTGAAAAAAAACAAAAAAAAACAAAAAAACAGATTACGTGAGAGGAGAGAAGACTGGGAGAAGGAGATGTTTTAGGGACGTTTTTAGAGTTGGTTTTGACTGTGAGACAGTGAGATGGGTAAAGCCAAGACAAGATGAGTAGATGTTTTAGACACACCGTTGTAATAAATTACATCAATTGTATTCATGTAGTTTATTTATACATCACTATAAAAATTACGCACACTGTTGTGGTTGGTTTGGACGTAACATTGACACATTGTGATAACTTGAGACTCGCCATTGTAAGCAAACGATACATTAATACTATAGCCAAATTAAAAAGAATAAAATTCTTGAATTTTTACTAAAGTTTACAGCAAAAACAATAAAGTTTATATAAAAGTAACTACGGTGAAAAAGATATGTGAAACAAGATTTAAATAAAATAAATTTTCCTCTTTTGCCTTCTGGTCTTGTTTGACGTCTAGCTAATTATGACATAATCATCATCATCATCATATCGACCTTTAACAATTGAGTTAGCAGTCGTTGATAATCCATAATTCTTTCATTTTACTCTTAAGCAACCTCACTCAAGCACCAAAGTGTTAAATACCTATAATTGCATCAGAAAATCATATTTTCACATCAATTTCATTTTATGAATTTAAAATTATTAGTTTTATTTTTGAACGGCTAATTGAATCACTATCGGACCATTGACCCATCCGTTAATCTCCACTACTCGAGCATGTAACCTCAAACCACACTCAAAAGAAAACTCATCATAGATAAAAAAACCCCTGACCCCAAGCTGAAACTATTGTTTTTTCACGGATAAGTTTTGAACACAAGAGTTTTTCCTATTATTTGTAAGATTGAACTTTTTTTTATATATTTGTAAGATTTAACTATTTATTTGAAAAGATGTACGTTAGTGTGTGACTCCTCGATCTGGGGTCTTACAAAGGCTGCATCTATCAGCTTTTCTTTTAGGTTGAGGAAGCAAATCACATTTATGGTCACTTGTCTCGCCAAACTTCTCTACTTATTGCGCTGCATGCATTTAATTCTTTCATTTAATATAACAAAATCTTACTTCAAGTAAAATTTCAAACCATATATATTGTGATTCAATATATCTTACTAAAAGCGTCATATTTAGCTTTTGGGTGTGAGGCGGTGAATAATGTTTTCAGAACCGGATCGGATGACGAACCTGTCATCTTACTGGTCGGACTGAATTTAAAAAACGAATTATGTCGCAATTATATATTTGTATATTAGATATATAGTTATATATAAAAACTCGAAAATAATATTATGTTAAACACCCATCCTTTAAACTCATTAAAATCCAAAAAACTTTAAAAAAAGTTAAAAAAAATTATAAATACGGTCCGAACCGGTTCCCGGTCCGACCACCAAACCGGTTCGAACCGGCTGGTTTCTTGAAAACAAAACGATTTAAAGTGGATGGGATCGATTCGACCGGCTGGTCTGATCCGAGTCTATATACATGGTGGTGGTAACCAAAGGATTATGATATTCGGAAGAAAAAAAAGTTACAAAAAGGCTTCTAGCCTAGAGGTAGTATGTGTGTAAAAAAAGTTATCATTTTTCAAATGGTTGAGGAATGAGGATTAAAGGCATATCATCAACGAATGTGTAGGTTAGGTTTATAAGAGTAATAGAAACACTTCTTTCTAAATCTATAAGTATCCTTAACCCTGCACAATTATAATATGTCATCTCATTTGAATCATTTGAATCATCTACTACCCTCTAGAGAGGGTCACTCCTTTCTCAACCCACTTGAGCCTTCAAAACAACTTTAACGACTATATAGCCGTTGGCAACATTAACCGCAACTTCTTCCAAGATGGTTTACAAGACGAGTTCTTTACACATAGGCAATTCGGGTACCCTAGAATTTCAACCCAACATCTTTCATCCACATCACCTCCTCTCTCATCCACATCATCTATTTTTTTCTTAAAAACATCAAAAACTTTCTTATTGGAGCCCCCTTGTCACCACCACCACCACCACCATCCTCCAGCCTCCTTAGAACCACTTCACAACACCACAACACCTATCGCAATGACCGCAGATCACCACCATCCAAACCACTCACACCACTTGATCATAGACCACATCCTTTGAAAGCTTGTGGTCAACTGGTCATTACATGTGTTACATGACGAAAATGAGGTCCTGATGTTTCTTATACCGTTTGAGTTGGTTAGTACAAATTAACCACAATTCATGCCAATAGACACAATTAACGATTTTGTATGTTACATTTCTGTCACGCACTTATGTATATACACAAATGCGCACGCACATTTATGTCATGTGACTAACTTGGACTCGACCTATTCAAACAATAACACGTAATAAAGCTTGTTTTATGACCCAAATTAACATTCTTTTTCACAAAAAATAAATTAAAAAATAAAAAAATACACAAATTACTAGTGGTTATCTTGTCCGAATGCTGCAGGATCAAAGTAGTATTACTTAGGCTCATACCTAAATACCTCCAACAAAATACCACAGCATGGTACCCTAATAACAAAAGAACAGTGCATACGCACGATCTCTCATACGAGTTCATGGATCAAAGTATTTAAAAGCATATAGTTGTAAGTTTGCGTATATTACAGTCGATAGATTAATAGTTTTAGAGGGTTAGTTTGCTTGCTGACCTTAGATTATCAATGCAAGCTTAACTTTGTAAGTCTGCATATGTCCTTAAGCTCCACTTCCTTGTCCTCCAAGTCAACAATATCAGCATCAGGGTGTTCATCAAGCCACTCGATCGCCTCCTCAATCTGCTGGTCTATGTCTTCCAAGTCTTTTGCACTAAGCACCATTTCTCTAAGCCTCATTCGAACTTTGTAGTCGCTAATGTTGGCTCTTAATTTAAGAACATACTTGGTTAAAGCACCATGCGCCATCACCTTCTTCATGTGTGCTTCATCTTCCAACTTATATTGTTCAGCATCTTCAATCATCTTCTTAATCTCTGCTTTTGTCAGGCTGCGACTGTTAGTCATCTTTATCGCGTTGTTTCTTCCACGGGTTATTTCTCTCGCGGAGACATGAAGTATCCATTGGCATCTATCTCATAGCATACAGTTACCTTAACCACGCCGCGAGGTGCAGGGGGGAGGCCCGACAAACAAAACTGTGATAAAAGATAGTTTTCAGTGCACTTGGCTCTCTCACCTTGATACACCGGAAGATCCATAACAGTTTGATTGTCGAAAATTGTATAGAACGTATCTTCCCGTTTGGTCGGTATAGGTGAATTTCTTGGAATTAAAACATACATAACATCTTTATCACTCCCTACACCAAGAGACAAAGGAGTAATATCAAAAAGCTCCATAGCCTGCACAGCTTCATCACCAATGCCACTTATGTTTGCAGCTAGAATCCCAGCGCCATATGCGACCGCTTCATCAGGATTGATTCCTTGGCAAAGTGACTTCCCATTGAACAAATCTTGCAACATTTCTTGTATCTTAGGTATGCGAGTCGATCCGCCAACAAGAACCACTTCATCAATGCTATCCTTACTCATATTCACATCTTGCAGACATGTTTTCACAGTATCAATGCACTTCTTGAACAACTCCATGTTCACCTCTTCAAATTTAACCCTAGTAAACTTTGTAGAAAAATCGATTCCGTTGAACAAACAATCAATGTCGATTGTAGTCTGAATAGCTGTTGAAATAGTTCTCTTTGCCCTCTCACAATTGACCCTCAACCTGCCCAAAGCTTTTAGGTTCTTGCTGATATCCACTTTGTGTTTTCTCTTAAACTCATTGACAAGATAATTTACCATTCTGTTATCAAAGTCCTCACCTCCCAAATGCGTATCACCACCCGTAGCCTTAACCTCAATGATGCCCCCGCCATCAATGGTGAGGATGGAGACATCAAAAGTACCACCACCCAAGTCAAAAACTAACACATTCATCTTGCCATCTACACTAGCTCTTTTGACGAGTGCATAAGCAATTGCAGCTGCAGTGGGTTCATGTATCATGCGCAGAACCTCTAGTCCAGCAACCATTGCAGCATCTTTCGTTGATTGCCGTTGAGAATCACTGAAATACGCAGGAACAGTGATGACAGCCTTTGAAACACTCGATCCTAAAAACTTCTCAGCAATGCCTTTCATCTTTGCTAAAATCATGGAACATATTTCTTCAGCAGCAAATTCTTTCTTTTCATTCTTGTATGTGACTACAATCTTTGGCTTGTCACGGCTCCCAGCCACTACTTTGAAAGGCCACAATTTCATGTCTTCCTGAACTATTTTGTCACTTGCTCTTCTTCCAATCAACCGTTTAACATCTGTTTCATGTAATGTGGTTCAAACACTAAATAACTAAAGAACACAGAAGCTAATTAACCAGTGAAAAGAATGAAAAGTGACTAACCGAAGATGGTGTTAGTGGGATTACAAGCAGCCTGGATCTTAGCAGCATCCCCAACCAAACACTCGGTTTTGCTGAAAGCAACATAAGAGGGAGTGGTTCAGTTACCTTGATCGTTTGCTATGATCTCAACTTGCTTGTGTTGCCAAACAGCCACACAAGAGTTGGTAGTTCCAAAATCGATACCGATGGCTGGCACTTTACCTTTTGCTGACATTTTCTAAAAGACGAATAAATTCTAGTCAAGAATGCAATGAAAAGATAATGCATAGTCATCTCATCAGAATTTATATTTAAATGTATCACCTAGCAAAAATAAATATATAAAATCATTATTAATCATCTAAATCAAATAATACTAATAAGATCATGTATGATTGTATTCAGAAGTTATATTTAGGCGTCTTATATTGCTTATTTAAACAACTTATTAAGTAGATAATCTTATTAAGAACAACTTATTCAATCAAAATCATTTCAAAATAACCAACCTCAAATCCCATACTGAAATGATCCTATTTCACCAATCATACACACACTAATATACATACAACCGCTCGATCAGTTGTGTAACTGCTTCTACAAAAAGATGAATAAATTCTAATTAAGATTGAAATGGAAAGATAATGCATGATCATTACTCATATCATCGGAATTTAAATAATAAATATCCCATCTAGAAACAAAAAGATCACTATTAATCAACTAAACCAAATCATACTAATAACATCACGTATGATTGTATTCAGATACTAGCAAATCATTAAGTAGGTGTTCTAGATTGCTTATTTAAACAGCTTATTAAGTAGTCAATCTCATTACGAACAACTTATCCATCCAAAATCGTTTCTAATCACCAATCTCAAAGTCCTTACTGAAATGATCTTATGTCACCAATCATCAACACTAATATACATACATACACTCGATCCGTTACGTAACTGCTTCTACAAAACAATGCTTAACAGATAAACTGTAAGAAATCAAATGCAAATGATTTTTATAGGCAAAAAACCCTAGCTAATCAACTAAATTCTAAATGTTCAACGACTGTTAAACAATAATCAAGTTATAACTTAAAAGCAATCATATATCGAAGCATTGGAGGATGATAAGTTCATAAAGACATAACAAAAAAGAGAACGTGAAGAAAAACGAACGGATATATCGGTATAATGAACAGAAGATTTTGATGTTGCTTGTGCCTGAGGATACAATCGGTGGAACACGACGGCCAGCAGCGGTGGTGGAGCGGTGGCGATTGGTGGTTGAGTGGTGGTGGAGATTTTCACTGTTGATGCTCAACGGAAGAGGGATTTTTACTGAAGAATTGATTTTTTACTTTTACAGTTTACAGCTTTTTATGATAAACTCTTAAACTTTTGAATACTGTAAACCAAGGGTTTAATACAGAGACTCCCCATATTATAAATCAACACTCTTCTATACGACTCGTATGGTATCATATGTGGTGTATATGGTTGAAAACATTGCAAAACGGAAAAAATTCACGGGGTTTGTTAGAATGTTATACACCTCATATAGCCCTATACGACCCCTTATACGATACATATAGGGCTATGCGACACGTATAACTAATTTCGACACTTGCTACGAGGAAAAACTCAGGGGGCTGTTAAAGGAGTTATATGCCGCATATAGGGGCTATACATATACGACGCGTATGGAGCTTTATGACGCGTATCGGATGACACATTAGATAGTTGAGTTGTACAAATTGTTCACCGCTCGTTTATGCTCACTCGATGCCCGATCGAAAAATTAACGCTCGAAAAAAATTCGTTTGATTTTTCCTCTCGGTTGTAAACGAGTCGATCGGCTCGGTTCGACTCGTCTCGTGAACAACCTAAATAGAGAAGAGACACGTTGATATCAGAACATCTTTTATCTTTTCTTTAACTAAATTTATATGACATGTTACCGATATTTAATAAATGAGCCTTTTATTACATTTTTTTCCTAAATTACTACACATTAACTTTCACTTCAATAAATATAAGTGCCAATCAGGGTTGCATTGTTGGTATTGTCCTGACCCGAACACTTGGAAGATTGGATCAAGGACCTGAAACTGATATTATTGTTGTGGTAAATGTATATATTGTTTACTGCTTTTTCTTTATTACGTATGCTAATTTCAGTTTATGACTTGTACTTTTTTTTATTTGACCTGCTATTATATTTCAAAAGAATTCAGACAATAGTTACAAAGCTGTCATAGGTTTACATATCTTTTCAACAAATTTTTTTGTCTTTTTCTTTATATTTAGATTAGATTAGTATCTCGTGTATTACACGGGTTGAATAAATAAAATAATAAATAATTAGTAATAAAAGTTTATGTATTATAAAACCATGTTTGAAGATAAAATACGATTATAATTGCATATGAATAATATTTCAAATAAATAAGCAATAGATAGGTTATAGATAGATAGATATATAAATAAATAGATAGTCTAGAAACTCATTTATTAAACGGATTATAGTTAATAATAAACACAAAAGTTACAGTACGATATTTGAATATAAGATATGTATAAAATTATATATACGTACTTGTTCAAGAGATAAAACAATTATAATGTTTATAACTATCTTATCTAAATAGTTTCATATTTAATATTTG
>BJCM01000672.1:0-10734 GCA_018326385.1 Flaveria bidentis | reverse complement strand
AACACCCACTTGCTAGGTTGTGCAACACCAACTTGAAAACCCTCTTGCACAATAGAAATTTCAGCCAAGAACCTTTAAGAGCTGCTGAATATTTCAGCTCTTTTTTTCCTTGAACTCAAAAATCTTGTGGTCTTTTGAGAGAGTTTCTTGCTTTGTGTGTGTGAGAGAAAGTGTGTATGATGGAAGAGTGTTCAAGTGAGCTTTCTTTTGCATGAACCAAGCTGTTAAGAGAGGTCCTTTTGGCCTTAGGGGGCGGCCAAAATAGGGTCCCACTTAGGGTTTCCCTCCCATTTGATTTTTTATAAAAATAACACTCTTTCACTTTAGTTTTTATAAAATTAAAACCCGTTTTTAATTTTATAAAATAACACACTTTTGTTTGATATTACTTAACCAACTTAAATAATAAAACAACTAATTTCTCATGAACAAATTATCCATATAATATTGTTCATTTACAAAGGCAACGTTTTAAAAAACCCATTTTCTAAATTGGTGTCATTATTTATTTGTATGATCTTATCAACGAATAAATACTTATTGGTGTTTGTTTGGCTTGTTATTGGGTATGACCCGACTTGGATCATATTACATTAGCCACATCAATTTAATATGTATCTTGGGCATATCAATTCCTTCATTCAACTACGGGGCATTTCAAAGATGCAAGCCCCCGACCTTTGACGGTAATGGAACTACTGCCGCTGCTCACTGATGGGTGAGGGAGATGGAGGTTGTACTCGATATCAGTGAGTGCCGGGAAGACCAGAAAGTGAAGTTTGCCACCCACTCGTTTGTGGACTCGACTCTTTGTTGGTGGGAAAATATTGTCCAAGACGAGGGTAGTTGGGCGATTGGAAGAATGAGGTGGTCTGAGTTGAAGAAATTAGTGATTGAGGAGTTCTATCCTCATTAAGAAATGGATAAGGTGGAGAGGGAGTTCTTGCAGCTGGAGGCGGGAACAATGACAAATCAGCAATACACCACAAAGTTTAATATGATGGCACGACTGGTGCCGGATCAGGTGATGTCTCTATCAGAAAAGATTAAAAGGTATATCCAGGGTTTGCTGGCGGATTTCCATAGGCACAGGATCGCTACCCGGTCGAGCACGTTTAGGTCGGCGGTTGACTTGGCGGGGAGGTTGTATGATGAATGGACTGTGGTGGTAGCTGAAGTCAGCAAGAAGAGTGGTGGTGACTGGAATTGGAATGGGAAGCAAGTTGGACGTGGCGGGGCCATTCCAAGCAACAAAGGTGCACGGTGGATGACCGACATGTGGTCACATCCGGTGCGAGGATAAAAAGGTGTGGCAAATATGGAAAGGAGCACACTAGAGAGTGTAGGTAGGGACTGAACGTGTGCTAAAGTGTGGGAAGCCTGGCCATATGGCGAGTGAATACAAGGCAGGGAGGTGTTTTAACTATGGCGGGGAGGGCCACGTGTGCCGGGATTGTAAGAAGTCGAGGGCTGAAGGTTCGGGAGTGAAGAAGGCTTGAGGAGAAGGGCGGAGGCCAAGTGCCAAAGCATTCACGATAATGCAGGAGGAGGCTAGGATGGACCCTGATGTTGGGTCAGGTACGTTTCTAGTAAACCAAACTCTAGCTTCTGTGTTATTTGATTCTAGTGCTAGTAAAAGTTTTATTTCTACTACTTTCTGTGCTAAATTGCTTATTAGTAGTAGGAGCATAGATGCACCCTTTGATATAGAAACTACCATAGGTAAGTCTACCAGGATATCTGAGATAATAGAGGGTTGTGACGTAGAATAAGAAGGTCATAAGTTTCCTGTTAGACCATTCATGATGACCTTAGATGGGTTCAATGTAGTCCTAGGAATGGATTGGTTGGCGGACTACGAGGCGAACATTGTGTGTTGCAAGAAGATGATCTGATTGACAACACTTGACGGGAATATGGTGACGGATTATGGTGATCGAGTCACGACGATCCCGAAAGTGATTTCGATGGGGGTGGCGGGAAAGTGCATGAAGCGTGGATGTAGTGCCTACTTGGCCTACGTAAAAGATGTGGATACGCTAGCACAACAACTGTCTGGTGTACTAGTGGTGTGTGACTTTCCAGACGTGTTTCTCGAATACTTACCAGGAGTGCCACCTAACTGCGAGATCGAATTCCAGATTGACTTGATACCGGGTGCCCAACTAGTAGCTAAGGCACCATATCGGTTGGCTTCGACCAAGATGAAGGAACTGATGGAGCAATTACAAGAGCTCCTAGATAAGGGGTTCATTAGACCGAGTATCTCTCCTTAGGGTGCTACGGTCTTATTTGTGAAGAAGAAAGACGATAGCATGAAGATGTGTATAGACTACCGTGAGCTGAACAAGTTGACAGTGAAGAATCGGTACCCCTTACCGAGAATTGATGATCTGTTTGATAAGCTATAAGGTTCCAGTTGGTTCTCGATGATAGATCTTCTATCTGGTTACCATCAGTTGAAGGTGAAGGAGCAAGATATTCCTAAAACAATTTTTCGCACGCGTTATGGACACTACGAGTTTCTCGTTATGTCTTTTGGCTTAACCAACGCGCCAGCTGCTTTTATGGACTTGATGAATCGAGTGTGTCAGTTGATGTTAGACAAATCAGTGATTGTGTTTATCGATGATAACTTGATTTATTTGAAGAGTAAGGAGGAGCATGCCGGCCACATTCGGGAGGTGTTAGAGACGTTGAGAAGGGAGAAATTGCATGCCAAGTTCTCCAAGTGTGCATTCTGGCTATGCAAGGTTCATTTCTTGGGTCATGTGGTGAATCCTAAAGTGATTTTGGTAGACCCGACAAAGGTGGAGGCGATGATGCAATGGAAGTCAGCAAAGACGCCATCCTAGATTCGTAGTTTCTTGGGTTTGGCGGGATATTACAGAAGATTCAATCAAGACTTCTCTAAGATAGCTTCTCCGTTGACTAAGTTGACCCGTAAGGATGTAAAGTTTGTATAGGGTCAAGCTCAAGAGAGGGCGTTTGAGGAGTTATAGGCAACGTTGACTCAAGCTCTTGTCTTGTCGCTACCTGATGGAAGCGAAGATTTGGTGGTTTATTCAGATGCTTCTTACTCGGGGTTGGGATGTGTCTTGATGCAACGAGGAAAAGTTATAGCCTATGCATCCCCACAGTTGAAAGTTCATGAGGTTAATTATCCTACTCATTATTTGGAACTGGCAGTTGTGGTCTTCACGTTAAATATTTTGAGGCACTACCTCTATGGGACAAAGTGTACCATATTCACCAATTACAAGAGCTTGAAGTACATCTTTAAGCACAAAGACTTGAACATGAGGTAGAAGAGATGGTTGGAGCTCACAAAAAATTATGATTGCGAGATCCATTACCATCGGGGCGAGGCCAAAGTGGTGGCAGATGCTCTTAGCCGGAAGGAGAGACCCGAGCTGATTCGGGTAAAGGCTTACCAATTGATTATGACCTTAGATGTGATGAACTAGGTTAAGGAGTTTCAAGATGAGGCATTGAAGGAAGATCATCTTAACTCCGAAAGTATGAGAGGTCTAGTTGTGGAGCTAGGTGAAAACACTCTCAGTGTTAGGACCTGGCTCGGACGAATGTGAATTCCTTGTTTTGGGGATCTACGTGTGAAGATTTTGGATAAAGCTCATAAAACTTGATACTTTATCCATTCCAGTGCCACGAAAATGTATCAAGATATGAAGAAATATTATTGGTGGTCGCGTATGTTGCGCGATGTAGCGGAGTATGTGAGTAATTGCCTTACTTCTTTACAAGTGAAGGCCAAGCACCAGAAGCCATATGGAAAGATCCAACCATTGGATATACCGGAGTGGAAGTGGGAGCATATCACCCTGGACTTTATTACTAAACTACCGTGTACCATGCGAGGGTTTGACGCTATATGGGTGATAGTTGATCGTTTGACGAATAGTGCTCACTTCCTACCGATCCGCGAGACATATTCATCCAAGAGGTTGACAGATCTTTTAGTTAAAGAGATTTAACTCGTCATGGTGTGCCGGTGTCTTTTGGGTCTTATCATGACACCCGGTTTACATCTAAATTTTGAAAGAAATTCCACAACGCGATGGGAACGAGGCTACATATTAGCACGACTTATCATCCTCAAACAAATGGTCAGTCGGAAAGGACGATTCAGACGCTGGAAGATATGCTTAGGGCATGCGTCATTGGTTTTGGAGGAAATTAGGATGACCGCTTACCGTTAACTGAATTCTCATATAACAACTGTTATCATGCTAGCACTGGTATGCCCCCTTATGAGATGCTATACGATAGGAGATGTAGAATACTCGTCTGTTAGGGTGATATTGGTCAGAAAGAGCTGGGAAGTATTGAGGTGATTGTGGCTATGACTGAGAAACTTGAAAAGAGCAAAGCCTTCATGAAGGTAGCCAAAGATAGGCAGAAGTCGTATGCCGATAAAGGCGACGACCGTTTGAGTTCTAGGTGGGTGATAGAGTCATGTTGAAAGTGTCACCTTGGAAAGGTATCATTCGGTTCAGAAAGTGGGGAAAATCGAGCCCAAGGTACATAGGACCTTTTCGAATCATTGCTCGAGTGGGAGAGGTGGCCTATAGATTAAAGCCACCAGATGAGTTAAGTGGAAATTCACCCGACATTCCATGTATCTCATATAAGAACGTGTTTGGCTGACGAGGATATGATTATACCACTGGAAGATATCTAGGTGGATGAACGACTCAATTATGTGGAGCAACCAGTGGCGATCACTGATCGTAAGGAGAAAAAATTAAGAAATAAAGTAGTTCCTCTTGTGTGTGTACAGTGGAAGCACAAGAAGGGATCTGGGTCTATGTGGGAGACCGAGAAGGAATGAGACAGCATTACCCACATTTGTTTGAGGAATTATTGGTTTTGGGGATGAAACCTATATAAGGGGGGTGGACTTGTAACACCTAGTTACTTTTTTTAAAGTCAAGAAAGAAAGAATAAAGAGAAGAAAATAAGAGAAACATAATAAAACCCAAGTTGAGGGTTAAAAGTGTCAAAAGGATAAAACTTTTAAATGTTGGTGATAAAGGTGGCATGGCCGCCCACACTCTCTTCACACATTATATCATTCGAATTTTTTAGAGAGAGAGAAAGCAAGAGCAGAAACGTTTGGGTTTTTGGAAGAACAAGAAGAAGTTCGAATTCAAGGTAAGAATTCAAGTTTTTAAGATGTTCGTAACTGGCCTTTGCCTTGGTTGTATTCTTATACGTGTTTTGGTGTTCGGTTGTGCGTGCTTTTGGGTAGGTTTTTGGTGTGAACTTGTAGCAAATAGGTTTTGAAGGAAGTGTAACCCAAGAGGCTACTAAGGTGAGTTCTAGAACCCCATTTTTATTGATTCTACATGATTTTGGGGCTGGAAATACATATGTAAACGTTTTTATCAAAGTGGGTTTTTACCCGATTATATATGTGTATGTGTTTACGGGTGGGGTGTGATTTTGGGTATTTTTATGTTTATGATGTTGTTATGAATATGTTTCTAAGGCTTAGAATGTATGAATTAAGCTTAGAAACATGATAGTAGATGCTTTGGGACTGAATTGTGTTCTTATATGTGTGATATAGACTGCCTATGCGCCTAAATAGTGGCCCATGCATCAAATGGTATAAACTGCCTAAGTGTTCCCATGCATCCAAACAGTAGTCATGCACCTATAATTAGGATGAAATTGACTAAGTATCTATGCACCCAGGATTCCCATGCGCCTAGGCACTCATACGCCTGCATAGGGCCCATGCGTCTAGAATGTGACTAGAAAACCTAAGTTTTGCCCAAGCGCCCCAATAGTGCCCATACACCCTGAATTTCCCCATGTGCCTAAGTGTTCCCCATGCGCCTGGAAGGCCTTGCACATGCATAGTGCCCATGCGCCTGCATAGTGCCCATGCGCCTGCATAATGCCCATGCGCCTAAGACTTAGCTTATTTTTCTAAATTTTGGGGAAAAGTGAAATGTAGGCTTTGACTTGGGATGTTCCCGGGGGAGAAGCAAGTTGACTTTTGATGATGTATGGGGTATGTTATGGCATGTGTTATGATTTCTATGTCATGTATGATGGTGCCTGGTATAGTGATGATTTGTATGGTTATGTTTATGTTCCATGTTATGTATGTTTATTTTCTATGGCTTTACGTTGAATGTTGATGAATGAAATGAAAAGTTTTATGTAACGTAAAATGGAAGATAATGAAAAGAGGAACATAATGAAAGAATGCATGCAATAATGAATGAAAAAAAATAAGAAAGTATTACAAGCACTGAAAGGAGGTTCACACCATTGAAGGGTGTTAGCTCAACTGTGTGTGGGTTAGTTACCCTGGAAGGATGCACATTGTGGTCTAATCTTTGTGATTATCCATACGTTGGGATCCTTGCCGCTTGCCCTAGGTACTGGAGTCAGCTTCGTGCACAATGTTAGAGCTTTATGAAAGACCTTAGGCTCAGTAACCAGCTTCTTACACAATGTTCAGGGTATTTCATATGGCAATGATCCGAAATGAAAGAAAAATGATAGAGATGTATATACTTGCCCAAGGAACTGGAGTCAGCTTCGTGCATACTGTTCGAGGTCTATGAAAGACCTCAGGCCAAGTAACCAGCTTCGTGCACAATGTTCGGGGTAATGTACATGTCATCGGAAGTAATGAACATACGAAAGATAAGGAAGGAAGTTTATGAATGAAAATGAATGATAATGATGTAGGATAAATGAACGAAAGTTAATAAACGAATGATAAAGATAATAATGATATTATCTATGTGTATGTATGATGCTTGATCGCGTAAGAATGTAAAGAATGGTGTTAAAAGAAAGTAAAGTATATCTTATTTTTAAACAAGAACTCACTCAGCAACGCTGACTTTTATGTGTTTCTAGTTGGCAGGTAATTATTGTTGAGGATGGCATGGGGCGGCTACTTGGCTTATTTTGGATGGCATTCTTTTTGTATAATGTTTTTGCATTGTAATGCGAACAAACGATATTTTGTAATGAATGTTGTATTATTGTGCCAAAGCATTTATAATGAAATGAATTATTTGTTTTAATGTTTCGGATGCAATGTTTTATTAAAGTTAATGTAAATGTATGTTTTATAAGCAATAATTGACCAGTAGTGAGCGTCCCGGGAATGGGGCCTTACAAAGTTGCTTTAATTCAAGAGACAAAAGGTTTGGAACCTTTGCTCAATACCTTCTAGTCAAGTAGCTATAGGCACCAAATGGGTTTTTAGAAACAAGAGAGATGATAGAGCCTTAATCCTCAAGAATAAAGCTAGACTGGTTGTTCAATGATATACCCAAGAGGAAGAAATTGATTATACTGATGTCTTTGCACCTGTTGCAAGACTTGAGGTAGTTAGAATCTTCCTTGCTTATACTGCATCCGAGAATGTTACTATTTATCAGCTTGATGTCAAGTGTGCCTTTCTATATGGAAATATAGATAGGGAGGTCTATGTGTGTCAACCTCCAGGATTTGAAGACCCATAACACCCTAACTATGTGTGCAAGTTGGATAAAGCTCTTTATGGGCTGCACTAAGCACCTAGGCTATGGTATGAGACTTTGTCTCAATTTCTCCTAGAGAATGGTTACACTTGAGGCACCATTGATAATTCTCTTTTCATAAAGAAGTATGGGAAAGACATATTGCATGTTCAGGTCAATGTTGATGATATCATATTTGGTTTTTCAAATGACCAAATGTGTAAATACTTTGAGAGCATTATGAAGAAGAAGTTTAAGATGAGTTACATGGTAAAAATGGACTTTTTCCTTGGAATTTAGGTGAAGCAGATGAAGGAAGGGTTCTTTATCAATCAATCTAAGTATGTCTCTAATATCTTAGAGAGATTTGATATGAAGGATTGTATGTAACATCCACCATTTTTAAACTATAAACCCAACCCCAAACTCATAATGAATTCTCATTCGTTAAAGAAATAAAATTCATTATCTAATTATTTATTCATCTTGATGAATCAAAATACACTATTGAACTAATTTTGTGAACATTATTATCAACCTTTATTTGTTATACTATTTAATCAATTTACAATAATTTCATAATTTATAGAATAAAATTTTATAAATTTTTGAAGTTTATTTGTCATTTATGAGTTTTAATTATAATATCCAAATTAATAATTTAAAATACAAAGTTTATTATTCTTACAAATATGTAAGATTTATAAAAGTTTATAAACTAGTTATTGATTTAATAAAATTTATAAATAAATTGAATTATTTTAAATCTTGGGTTTTTTTAAGTTTGGGGTCAAATTTGTTATTTTTGAAACTTAATTAAATAGTTTCTTACATAAAATTATATGGGCTTAAAAGTAAAGGGACTAAATATATAAATTTGGTATAAACCCAACCCACCCACCGTCGACCCCTCCCCCTGTCTTCCCCGACCACAATTCCGGCGTGCTCTGGCGAGCCAAAATTCCCTTTAACCATCAATTTTAAACCCAATTAAATCATTCCTCAACTGTCATGACCTAGATTCGAACCTGTAACTACATTCAATTCGAAGCATTCTAATGTCTATCTTGTTCACATTCAAAACCGACTATACATTCAAAACTAAATCGGTTTCATCTCGATTAGTAATTGTATAACAAAATTGTGTGATCAGAAGCGTTCGGGAAGTAATGAAAGATTCAAACCCACAGATAATTAGCATCAACATCTTGTAATTACAATCGAATTATATCCAAAACCCCCGAATCAATAATTGAATTTGTTGAATAAGAAACTGAATGGATTGATCACTTAAACTTGTGGGTAAACACTCCAATAGATCCCTTCAACCCTTGTGTAACTTCAATTTCATTCGAAACACACAAAAAATACATTCGATCATCATCTTCATCACGAGACCTGCAACTTAGTCACAATCCAGGTTCGAAGCAACCCTAATCAAAATCAGCTGAGGGCTAACACTCATTACCACCATTAGAAACTTTTCAATTGATCAATTGAACTAACATCATCACCATCATCTCGATCAAACCCTATTTTGGGTCGCGACTTGTTCCACAACCTAAGATCATCAATTTGATCTTAATCAAGTATGTTAATCACACAATCATACTTGGTTTTACAATAGGAATCAAAGCCCTATGTTCGATTTTATCAAGAATAACGAATTGGTGTTCAGTTTGGAGCAATTGCAATCTTGGGTTCTTGATGAATTTAGGGGTTTATTTCGATAACAACTTTTTAAATTTTATTTTGTGTTTGAAACTAAGACTTGGGCTTTGGCCCAATAGTTACCATGCTACTCTCACAAGTAGGAGGTCCTAGATTCTAACCGGGCCTCTGCCACTTTTGTTTTAATTAGTTTTTTTGTATATTTTATAATTCAGAAAACTAGTATTATATTATTAAATCAAAATAAAAATTATTTTGTTAATCAAAACATTGTATAAATTATTAAGTTAATTTTTAAAGATTTTAAAACTTATAATTCTTAAATTTAATTATTTTTTATAGAATAAAAAGGTTATAAAAATATTACTAAGTCATTTATGTGTTATAAATATATTATGACTCAAACTTGGATTATTTCAAAACACTACAAACTTACATATTATAAATTCTTTAAATAATTAATTATACAAATGATTATTTAAATAATTAATTACTCAACCATGTTGAATATAATTAGTAATAAATTTATCTCTTAAATTCTTATTTAAATTCTCAAACCTTATAAAACAATATAATTATCTATTATTCTCTATTCTTATTTTTTTTAAGGTTTTGATATTATAAGACATTTATATATAGCATTTAAAACGTTTAAAACCTTTATAAAATGTTTTTAAATAATTTTAAATTTATTTAAATAAGTATTTAATTAATTATCTTTATCAAATTCTAAATAATTAATTATTAAATTAATTATTTCTTTTCACACATGGACGATCTTATTTGGTCAAATACCTAGCGAAAAACTCCTATCTTCCTTTCATTTAATCTTTATTAAAAATCAATAAATTAAATTATTGAATCAATCATTATCGTTCTCAATTTTAATTGATTTATTCCATCTTTTAGTGAACCAAAACATAATTGATTGCTTTATTTTATTTTTACTTGATTTAATTATTAAAACCCCTCAAATTTCAATTGAAACTCTAATTCATATTTACTCTTGAATCTTAACTTTACTCTAATCCTAATGCACCAAATCTTAGGTTGAATCGTGAAGGAATCATTAGAACCATCTATTTTTTTATTATTATCTAAAGTGCATTCTACATCTTGTGAGTTTTCCATATGAGTTTTCCATATGAGTTCTCCATGCTCCCATTTTACTTTATTTCACACCTTTTAGGGTGAAACATATTAACTTTATAAACATACACTTGTAACCTTTTGATACTTGTAAATACACATGCAATTCATCTTTACCTTTTTGTCATGGTTATTGATATTATTGTGACTGTTATATGAGATACATTATATGTTAACAATCATTAACTATTGCTAGCCTGCCGACGTCATAGATCTATGCGCCTAACAAGCCTACTTGGTTAATCCAAGTACCTTAGCTAATCATTTAATTGTAATCTTGTAATATGTCAAGGTTTGATTGTAACTATGTGTTCTACAAATTTACATAATTTATAACCATTGACACGAATTGCTACTTGTAAATCTTATATATATATATATATATATATATATATAT
>BJCM01000670.1:0-12936 GCA_018326385.1 Flaveria bidentis | reverse complement strand
TGGAACCCCATGACGGTAGGCGGCGTCGCACGACAACACTACTGTTGGTCCCCATGCCGGGCCGTTTCACGTCGTACTTCTTCCCCATTTTGAACCGTTGCA
The DNA here is from genome assembly GCA_018326385.1 of Flaveria bidentis. Classification (NCBI taxonomy): domain Eukaryota; kingdom Viridiplantae; phylum Streptophyta; class Magnoliopsida; order Asterales; family Asteraceae; genus Flaveria; species Flaveria bidentis. The sequence goes on along the minus strand of BJCM01000670.1, from coordinate 12,834 downwards.
AATAGTCCCCCCCCAAAACACACGGTTTGAGCACCCCGCTTCACGTAGTGTGGTGTGGTGTGACGTGACACCCCTCCACTCTTAGGTTAATAACTGATTTTTTTTTTCACTTTAGATGTTCATTTATATATTAATAAAAAAGCCTACGTCAATTCTTTTATTATGTATACAAGATACACTAAAAAACCTATATAATTTAATTGTTTATTTATAAATTTTACATATATATATATATATATATATAATATTAAAACAAGGACAAACACTTTATTTCAATATTATAAATTCTTTGTTGGACAGGAGGAAAAAACAAAGACGGTTCAAAGATCAAACTAGGGATGCATCGAATATTGTTAACAGTCACGCGTATCATGGCAATGCATTATTGTAGCATGTGAGTATGTGACGAAAATATATAATTCTTTTTAAATAATGATGGGAATATAAAATATTTTATAAGTAATGATTTACTATAATCAATCACAATGGTGGTGTGCTTTATCCTTAATTTAGATCAAATTCAATTTTATCTTCATCAAAAAGTAGTGAGTCGAACTCTTTGTATTTAATATATTAAAGAAAGAGTTTGTACAAGTAAATTTTTAATTCACCTAAAACTCCTTATATAGAAACTAACATGTCACTCTAATGTTTTTTCAGTTTGATGTCCGGTGGTAGAAAACTTAATGATCACAGGGTTTTTATATTGAGAGGTCAAATTAAGTTTTGAATTGAAAATTCTAGAATTTATGAAATAACCAAATACAATAACAAAGAAAACGAGAAAACAGCTCACTGGCTACTCGATATTCGTGCATTTAAAACTCACATCCAGCCACACTTAAATAATCTCTAGTTTGAGTCTAATTTGAAACTCATTAGTAAACGAATTTGAGTCCTGCCTTCACATGCGAAACATGATTAGATCTTGAGGCTAGACGAGCCTACTATTTCTATGGATGTAACATTTTTATTTCATACAATAAGCATATAGTTACGTACACATATGTAAATACTACATGAATATGTATAATTAAAATAGTAAATGAGAGGATCACGAGCTTAAAATTTATTATTGAGTTGAGCTTAAACGTTAGAAATAGAGTTCGAAATGAATTAAGCTCAAGCTATTTTTATTTTAAAACTAGGCTCAACTTATTTACACCTACGTATCCGATTACATCATAGAATTTTATTAGTGTTTATCTGTATATTTAACAATAACATTTTAACTTTAATTGACTTTAACATTATACATAACAATTCATCCACATGTGTCAATTCTTAATATATTTTAGTTAGAATTGTTCAAATGGGTTCGGTCAAATTCGGTCAAATTAACAAAATAAAACTTAAATATCATTCAAATTTAAATACATATAATATACAATCCTTTATTATTGTTTTTAGTAACCCAGAACACGTAATTATTTTATATATAATTAATTACTTAAGATATCATAAAATAAATAAATAAAAGAAATGTTGTAATACCAGCCCTATCCTTTCTAAACCTTCCATATGGCCACCTTATGTTGAAACAACATGACCCACTATAGCAACCAACCACCAAGTTTATGAAACATAATTGAATATACCACCAATTATATTATCCATAATTATGTTGAGCCAACATCACTTAAAACGCGTCAAATAATACTAATATAATAATTATTATTGTTTTAAAAACTCTGAGATGTTTTGATAGTCATAGTTGAATAATAAATGGTTAATAGTACCAATTAAAAGTCTCTTAAAAAACGATTAGGTTGGTACTAACTTTATCCTGTTTTCAAGTTAGCCATTATTAAATGCAACACATATATTATTATAAAGAAAATTAGTAAAAAATCCATCACACTCTATATTTAACAAGTTTTTATAATTTTTTCATGTTAATACAGTTTTCTAAACCATGTTTAGCTTATTCAAAGAAAACTCTATATTTAACCATGTTTAGAACTAAGTTTGAGATATTAATTCTGTTTGGTATGAAAGTAATATATCTATCTATATATAAATTTTATGATTTACCTATAGTTTTATAAGTTTTTACCAGTTATTGTATATTTTGAAGTTTATTAAGCAAGATTAAAAGTAAAACATAAGTGATATAAATAGTTTACAAGTATTCATTTCTTTAGACACATACGATGCATTGGCTTTATTTGTTTTCTTTCCAAGTCAAAATTAGGGAGCATTTTATCGGCGCATCCATGAGTAGACTAGCAATTGTCAAAGTTATTTTCAGCAAGATTAACGGCAATGGATTTATTTTAAATAAATAAAATCCAAATTAGAGAGTGTTTAAATACGTGTGTGTTAAAAATATATATTTTTTAGAAATATTAAAACATAAAATACTAATATAGTTTTTATTTTTTTAACAAAAAGTCCATCAACCTGTAGAAAATACATATGAAGTACTAAACTAATATTTATACATCAAAATCTCTAAATTTATGCAAAATAAACATGTTTCTGATTTTTTCCCCTAAAAACAATGACCTGTTTAATTTTTAAATTTCTCAAATTTAATAAAATGACACTCAACATTTTATTCTAAGAAAATTATACCACATTTTTAACCAATTTAAAAGTTAACAATTCATGACTAAAAAACGAAATTCAGAAGTACGTGCATTTTCAACAACTTTAGAGACCTAACTATATAAAAACTACTTTTGCTATTTCTCCAAGTCTCTTTTACATGTTTAAGAAACTTTAATATATCAAAACTTTGCAGCGTAAAACCTTTTAATAAAAATATATAAAAGGATATTACTCTTTTTGTGACAATAAATATTTTAAAAATCACTTATTTACGTATTCTAAAATTCGAGAGGTTTTGATTTCAAAACGAACACTCATTGTTTACGCCGTACAACATGAACTACTAGAGTATCTAATCATTTTTGTCTTGTAACAAAAATTAAAATAAAATTTCGAGATAGAAAAAAAAGTTTTCTCATCTAAAATTAGTTTAGTTCCGAATACATCCTCAAGTTTAGTAGTATTCGAATTATTTGGTATTCGAATAATAGAAAATGAGTGAGTAATTAGTGAGTGAAATAAGAAAAAATGTTGAAAGTATCAAAAAAGCAACTGTAAACATAGAGAGGGGGAGAGAGTCTCACATGGTCAAACCTCGCAAGAAAGAAGATCTCTGCAACATCTTCTAGGCTGCCCGCGTGCTTCACCTTCTCTCTCTACTCTCTACAACAACACATTCTCATTTCTTCTTCATCAATTTCTCCGTGCTAAATTTCATCACCCTTTTGCAGATTTCAGGTGAATACTCTCTCTCTTCTATCTTCATTCGTCTTCTTACTGCTGTTTGATTGTCGTTTAGATCAGAAACTTGAGACTTTGATTGATGTTTGAGGAACGTAAGATCAATAGATTATGATGAGTAGCAGGAAGCGATTCTGTTTCTGTTTAGAGATCTCGTATGGTTATTTGAATGCTTATGGATTGTTTGTAGTACATTGTACCAACTTTGATGCGTAGATGAGTGGAATGGTTGTAGATGCTTTCGGTTGGTTTTTGCACGGGGAGAAGCAGGAGAATGATGGAAGGTGGAGGGTTGATTGAGATCAGAGGTTTGGGAAGTGATTGTGCCCTAATTTTGTTTCTCGAGTGTTGGTTTGGGGATCGCTTATGGTCAATGAAATGCTTTGGTTTGTGTTTTAAGTTTTAATAGAACTGTAAAAGTACGATGATGAGCTGAATGGTGGACATGAAGTTCTTCAGTAATCTGCATCTGCTAGCCTGTGATTTAAGAACTGAAAGAAGAAATAAAATCATGTAGATTCAACCGTCTCCTCCCTGTCTATCTCTTACATTTGAATAGGACAACTCATAGATGTACATACTGTTTAGGAAGTTGTGCAGCATGTAGTTAGTTGCCTCACAAAACAGAGTTGTAGTATTACATAAATGACATGACATAGGTAAAATCGTGATGCTTTGAAAACCATCAGCTTATATATGCGAACATGGTCATGAAGCCAAAAGAAGTTCTTGTTGTATGTGTAACTGGTGAGGTTAAGTTTTCCGTTTTCTGTTTCCTTCCTAGTTTAAATTATTTGTTCATATGTAAAACTAATATGGGCCATCCTAACGTCCTTGCAGTATACATCTTTCTTATTCTAGTAAATATTATGCATTATATGCATCTAGGGTGCAATAATAGGTCTTATGATTGATTTGTTTTTCTTGTTTATTGAACATCCCTACAAACATGGACAGTGGTTGTGATTTAATATGTCAAATGTACCTAATAAGTGCTAGCAGTTTCCCTTATTTATCAACCGCAGGTCGTAGTGATATTGACAACATCTCTGATCTCTATTTTCATTTTCGTGGGTCGTAAAGTATATTAAATAAAGTATTTAGAAAGTGTATTAAGTTGTTTTGGAATATGCTACAACTTGGCAAATGATTATCCTATGATATGTCATTCGTGACCCATAAGGATACTTTGTACATTTTCTGTAATGAATTCATTGTACATCATTGATTTTCATTTTTGAGGTAACTTCTGTTCTGTTATCTTATGAATCATCAAGATATGTTAATTTCATGTGACAAAATGCCATCCCATCTTCCCAATAGTTAAATGACTCAAGCACTACAATAAGATGTGCACTTATACTTGACCAATGAGACGGTGCAGTTAATTGCAAAGTATGAGTTGTAACCAATGAGGATGCACTAGAATGACATTTTTTTCTTCATGCAGATGCTCATAATCTGAGTTGTGTCATCCTATCTTGACTTGATTTGACTCAAAATGGCCTCTGGTGGAGTAGCTCCTGCAGCAACTGGAGAAGTTATAGGCAAACTACCAAAGGAAATCAGTGACATGAAAATTAGAGATGACAAGGTGGAAAAGGTTGTTCTTTATTGAGTTTACTAGTTTTTTGGAAGCTATCATATGCCATTCAGATGGATCTGTACTGCTATTCTCACATGATTTTCATTCTGTTTTAGGAAATGGAGGCAACAATGGTGGATGGAAATGGCACTGAAACTGGACACATAATTGTTACTACAATTGGAGGTAGAAATGGTCAACCAAAGCAGGTATCTTTCAATCTCTTTTCCAGATTTCAGCACACGGAAGCTTGCCTAGATATGTTTTGCATTCATGTTATATGTATCGTTAGATTGCTTGATTTAGTAAGCCTCATTTTTAAGATCTGACGAATGATAGAAAAGTAACAGTTTATAGTTTATTAAAAAATGACACGTATCTGAAGTCAGTGTTTATTTCTGTTCTGGATTCTCGAAGTGGTATCAGCAAGTGATATGGGAACTTTTCCGGGAATTATGTTTAAATTATAATTAACAAGTTAAGGCATACGAGGAGGGTACTCTTATGATGCCTATTTTGTCCAAGATATTCATTTAGTAATGCAGTATTGTAAAAAGTTTATGTATTTTAACTTTATCTTTTGTAATTGGTACTTCAGACAATAAGCTATATGGCTGAGCGTGTTGTCGGCCAGGGTTCTTTTGGAATTGTATTTCAGGTCAGACATTACGCATATGTTACTTTACAAAAAGCCAATGTTACACTCCATAAATCTAATTATTTTCTCAATTTTGCAGGCTAAATGCTTAGAAACTGGAGAAGCTGTGGCAATTAAAAAAGTTTTGCAGGATAAACGATATAAAAACCGTGAATTACAAACAATGCGGCTTCTTGATCATCCCAACATTGTTTCACTCAAACACTGCTTCTTTTCAACCACAGACAAGGATGAGCTTTATCTCAATTTGGTGCTTGAATATGTGCCAGAAACTGCTTATCGTGTAACAAGACACTACAGCAAGGCAAACCAGAGGATGCCTATGATATATGTCAAACTATACACATATCAGGTTTGTTATTTGCATGTGTATGTCTGGTATTGATTCCATTTTATATTTATGAATCTGGCTCGTGTATTTTTCTTACATGTGCATCCCTCAAATGTCAAAACCTTTTCTGTATATACCAGTGTATATACTTAATGTTTGTAATAGAGGTCGCAAAATGGGTGGTTCAGACTGTCAAGCAGGTTGGGTAACAAGTCAAACATTATCTTTTTTGGTTCTGGCAGAAATGGATTAGATTCAGTTGACCCAAAACTTTTGTTCTAGTATCTGAACTTGATTATTTTCTCATAGTTTTTCATTAGCGACAAAATAGGCAGGTAAGAATGTCAAGAGTAATATGTCAAAATGGGTCACCTTTTGGTTCAGTTAGAGAGGGTTTAGATTGGGTTTACTGGAAACACTTTTGTTCTTATTTTTTGACTTCCAATAAAAGGTTAGTGTGTGAAGTATGATTTACAAAAGTTATATTATAATAACAGCAGTATGATTTTTTGGCATAAAATAATATAGGAGGTTTAATGCATTAAAGAATACACTTTGCAAAACTTTTGACTCATTTCCTTTTTATCTATGTTTATGATCTACTTGTTTGTCTTGTTCGAGGCAAGATAAAAACCTAAGTCAGCCCATTCCTAAGTAAATGAACTTTTATGTATCACATGTGCACTTTGAGTCTGGTCATGAGTAAAAGTTGACTTTAAATGTATCTTGTTGAAATAGATCTTCAAACTAATGTCATATATACTCGAGTGTTTCAGATATTTCGAGCACTGGCTTATATTCATGCAATAGGTGTTTGCCACCGAGACATTAAGCCACAAAACCTTCTGGTGCGCCTTTTCTTCTTCCCTAACGCCAAGTTTCCCATTTTTATTTTTATTATTTTCCTATTTTTATCGAATGGCCAAATTCTCATACTAAGGTTTCCTGTTTTCACTTTTCAGGTCAATCCCCATACTCATCAGCTCAAATTCTGTGACTTTGGAAGTGCAAAAGTTCTGGTAATTTTTTGTTTAATCATATATAGATTTTAACACACACTCGCTGTCCATCTTGCTTGTTAATTTCTGACATATATTTCTTTTATGGTCTAGCTTTGATCTCAGTTGATATGGTTTTCTATGTGAAACAGGTCAAAGGGGAGCCAAATATATCCTACATCTGTTCTAGATATTACCGCGCACCTGAACTCATATTTGGTGCAACTGAATACACAACTGCAATTGATATATGGTCAGTTGGTTGTGTCCTAGCAGAATTTCTTCTTGGGCAGGTTCTTTTCAACCCCATCCTTAGGTTCTATTTGGTTGGCTGAAAAAAAAATCATAAATCGATGGAATGAATAAAGTAATGGTGATCGGCATGGTATTGGAATGGATCATTATATTCTATTATCATGTTTGGTTGACATGTAGGAACAAAATTCGATTTAAGATGGTTTTAATATACGAATATATGAACTTTGTCTCTAGTTTAACGTTATTTAATAGACATTATTAATCTTTTATAAACAAAAGTACAAACAAAGCATAATAGAGCTTATTTAAAGTTAACACTTTACCTAAGGTTTAAGAAAACGGTATATTTTATTATTTCTAGTTATTTACGGAAAATAAAGAAGTAATTTAGTAAAAAAAATGGAATTATTGAAAAATATTATTAGTGAAAGTAAAACCAAGCTACTTTTTTCATTCAATTCCATGAGGCAGTGAGAAGAAAAGCATCCCCTGCTAAAGGATTGAAAATCAGCTAAAGGGAGGAAATCATGTTCCTTCATGAATGGCCCTTTCCATTCCATCAGACAAAACAAACAGCTTTTCTTCATTCCAGTATTTAATCTCTGATTTAACCATACCAAATGCCACCTTATATTGAGCTAATACATGCTTTATACGCTTCATGGGTTTTTATTTTTTATTTATTTTTCTTTGCACTATTCTGCGTTCTTAGCCTATTTTCCCAGGCGAGAGTGGAGTTGACCAACTTGTAGAAATCATCAAGGCAAGTTCTTTGATTTGTTAACTTACAAAAAGCCTGATACATTTAACATCTCTATTATTTTTCAAGTTGATTTTTATGCTGGCTATATGTTTTTTTTTGCTACATTATCATTTTAGGTCCTTGGTACTCCAACTCGTGAAGAAATTAAGTGTATGAATCCAAACTACACGGAGTTCAAATTCCCACAAATCAAAGCACACCCATGGCACAAAGTGAGGACCCTTATTTTCATTTCTTCTGCTATATTGTGATAAATATTTTATATGTAAATGAACATTTTAGGGCTTCAAACAAACCAAACATTCTGTGTGCTGCTTGGCTAGGAATACATTTATTTATTAAACGAATTGAAATGAACAAGATTTTACATTCGTTCATGTATGTTCATACAAATGTTATATGAATATCAAATATTTTTAATGATATATTTATACCTAAACGCTAAAAGTTTATAAGAAAATGAACATTATTGTGGCTTCATTATTTTTTTAATTGATGTTTTGTAAAATATTTTTGCATGTATGTTTGTTCATTTATCTACAAATTAACTAACACAAATAAATATATTTCTTAATGAACAAGCACAAACAATAATATTTGTTCGCTTAAGTGTTTGTGTTAGTTCTTTTCGTTCCGTTAGACCAACAAACATGAACAAGAAAATCTGTTTGTAAGTGTTCATGTTTGTTTGTTTGTTTGGTTAAATTTAAACAAATGAACACGAACAAGGCCCCTTTCCCTTACAATTTTTTAACTCTCCAAACGTATGTCTTCTACATAGATTTTTCACAAGCGGATGCCTCCGGAAGCTGTAGATCTTGTTTCAAGACTCTTACAATATTCTCCTAACCTTCGGTGCACAGCTGTAAGTACATCCTACCCTTTCTAACTTCCATAACTGAAAATAGAGTAAATTATTGTCTTTTAAGATCAAACATGAATCTTACTTGTTTTTTTTCTTATACCTATCTTTTAACAGTTGGAGGCCTGCATTCATCCCTTCTTTGACGAGCTTCGTGATCCCAACACCCGTCTTCCAAACGGCCGCCCACTGCCGCCCCTCTTCAACTTTAAGTCTCAAGGTTAAACCAAAACCTTTTCCAACATTTTTTGTTGGTTTTTAGTTACCATTACACACTCGTGATATTAATGAAAGCTATACATGTGCAGAATTGAAAGGCGCGTCTGCAGAACTACTGGCTAAGTTGATACCAGAGCATGCTCGGAAGCAATGTCCCTCCCTTGGCCTTTAGGTTGTAACACTGTTGTTTATGTCTGTTGTTGTGGTGACATGTTTAGATCTGAAGTATTTGGGGTATCTTTTGTAGAAACTTAACTGGTTTGACACTTGCTGATTGTTTAAAACTTTCTGGCTTCGCTTCTACAGGCACTTTGCACCAACATTATGTGGTGGTGCAAAGTAAGATATCTATGCCTGTAGTCTTTCTATGTATTATTGTCTAATATGTGTAACAAGAAGCAGCTATGGTGGTTTTGATTTCAAGAATGAAACATTTCATAATACTATTTATAAGCTCTCTGATGTGGGAAGATTGGTGGGTCGGGTCACGCCTAGTTGGCAAGATGGCCGCCCTGGTGGTCTCGGTTAGGATCCATATTTTTTTTATAATTTTTTTGTGAACTTCAAACAACCGCTTATCTAATGATACTCTTAAATCTACATCATTGTTGAGTATGGGACTCATCACAGGAAGAGACACTGTTAATTGAATACAAACCATTTAGTACAAAGAGTCATATTTAGCATGTGTCATGGCTAGGATTGATTCATCAAAAGTTATTTATTTTACATTATGTTATGTTCGTTACTCGTTTACTTAGGAGGGTCAATACAAAAATATGTATAACTAATATAACCAACTAAATGTAGTTAAATAGTTAGTTATCAGCTTAATTGTGTACTTAATCTCATATTGTAGCCATAATAAATATTACGAGGATGTTGATGAACGTCTATGTTCTGTTGCAATTTTTTTTTCTATTTGTGAATTTGCTTGATGTTGTAACAGTAGTAGCGGAGGCCTTTCATCCACATCACAAGCGAACATATTATGAGTAGCATAGATAAAACGAACATATTATGGGTAGCATAGATAAATGAACTCTTTGAGTCGATTCGTAGGTTAAATCAAGCAGTAATCAATGAAGACAAGTAACCAAGATTTCAATAAAACAAGGATCAATCGACCAAGAAGATCCTCAAAGTGCTTGAAAAGTCTCCGTTGAAGCTGAAAAAGATTTTAGGGGTAGTTAAAATTTAAAAAATCAAATGTGTGCACATGTGTTATGTATGGCATAGTGTCCTGGACTTTGTTTTTTCTTTTTATTTTTTGGTATATGTATGAGTTAATGATATTCATAGTTATCTAAAAAATTTTGGCACAGTGTCGTCCCGTTTTTCTCGATGTTCCCTATTTTATAGAATGTCGTCTTATTTTTTTCTCCATCTTCCTCACCTGTTACCATGTGTGATGTGTGTGGTGCATTACCACTACCAATGGGTGTGGGTGATTGATGATGCCCGTAAAAAATTCACCACATTAGAGGGGGGTTTCCCACTCGGGACTATTCCCACACCTTTGGTATGTGCTCTCTAATTAATTAAAATGTATGTTGAGAATTCAAATTTAAATTATAAGAGAGTTTTGACTTTTACAAACTCTTTGGTTCATTCATCTTATCAAATTATTGTTCTCATTCATTGTGTGTTTCGACCTACTAGAGAAAGAGAAAGAGAGAGAGAGAGAGAGAGAGAGAGAGAGAGAGAGAGAGTTGATCAATAAGGCGATGGTGTAACTGGTGGAGTGTTGTGGTGCTTTTGGTGGTTCAATAGTGTAGCAAGGAGGGGTGGCGGCTGTTGAGGGTGGGCAACATTTGTGAACATTGACATTCCTAGGAAAAAAATTATACGGGAGACGTATATTTTTAAAAGTCAATTGTCTGTTATTAACTGTTATTTTTTTATGTTTGGCTCGGCTTGAGCTAGTCATATAATAGCAGTTCGGGTCTGGATCAAGTCACATAAAACAAAGCAAAACATATTTAATACCAAATATATACTAAAAAAATTTTAATCATCATTAGAAATGCATAATAAAAATACGATATTCCTACAATTGCTCTTTATTTGTTTTTATTTTTTAAAAACATTCTAACAATTGTTTTTTAATATAACAAATACGATTCCGCTCAAATTGTTATCATCAATCTGAGTACATCGTCTAGAGAAGATATTTCAAAGTAGACTAAAATATTAATAATCTTTATAGTCAATGTTAAAATTTCATGAAGCTAGTTGTTCAAATTTACTACGGGTTTGGTAAATTTATATGGTATATGTTGTAAAATTCTATAAGGTGCACCCGTTAAAGACACAGCTAGCTATGGGTGAGTAAAAAACTAAAATAACCAAAACGTAACCAAAATAATTGACGCAACCGAACCAATAAAACCGAAACTGCTAAAAACCGACGGTTTGGTTTGATGATTTCTTAAAAACCAAATTTTTTTGTTCGGTTTTGGTTTTGCTTGTAACAAAAACCGAAAAAACCAAACCGAAACCATATAATCAAACTTGTAAATTTAGAGGTGTAATTATATACTTATAAAAATTATTAGCTCATTAGTTACTTATTTAACTTGTGTTATCTAAAATAGATTAAATATTTAGGTTTCAAGAATAATATTTATTTATTATTTATTTGAATTGATAGATTAAAATATTTTATTGAATATATTATTCTTATATTTTATGAAATGCATTTAATTATAATGTCAACTAAATTATAAAAATATATCGATTATATTTTGAGAACAACAAAACAAGGTAAGACAAAAGTTTTTTGTTTAAATTCATTACTTTAAAATAACTTTTTTCTAAAACTTGAAGCACAAATGGTAAAACCGAAAAAAAACAAAAAACCGAACCGAAGCCGAAGTTAAAACCGAAAACCAAAAACCGAAAAAACCAAAACTGAACGGTTATAAAAACATAGAAACCATATCGGATTTTGATTTCAGTTTTAAACTAAAACCAAACCAAACCGATCATGTACACCCCTAACTAACATTAAATAAGTCCTAATATAACCTTTAACTCGGGATAAGCTTGTAATCAAGTCACACATGGCGATCGAACAATCTTTGCCTCACATTTAAAACATTTTATTAATAAAAGGACCAATCAAACACGTTATCACCCTCGAATCCTCTGGATGAATCATTATGGGCCCGTCGTTGTCCCATAAGGAGATGAAAAAACTCTCTTTTCTTTCTATTTCTTGCACTTTATTTACATAATCCCTTCATTTTTATGATTCATTCTTCAACAACACCACCTGCCCTCCACCTGTTTTTGTTTTCAAACCCCTGTAAGATTTTACTACTACCACTTCATGATTCCATTTGGGTTTTTGTTTCTTGAAATTTTCATTCAATCTTGCTGTTATCATTGATCATTTGTTGATTGATCATTTGTTGATTGATGTTTTCTGGGTTAGTGTAGAGGCAGTTGAAGTGGTGGATTGTTAGTTCAATTAGTTTGTTGATAATTTGCAGTTAAGATGTAGTTTTGGAGGAGTTAAAGTGGTAAAAGATTATGCCCTTTGAGCTTCAAACAATGGTAGTGGATCATTTGTGTAGCTTCAAATTGTGTTAATCACTTTTGATGGTGCTGAGTGTTTGATGAATTCTCATTATGTGGTAATCAGTTTTATTGTGGCTTAGTACTAAGTGAATTATTCAAAACCAATTAGTTGACCCCTAAGTATGATTGTATGAAGATGAAGCAGGAGTTGATTACCGAAAAACTAGAAGCCAATTATCATCATTGGAAGTCAATAATTAGATAATCACTTTGTAAACACATGTAAGATTTACCAAGACTTTGGAGTGATGTTAGAGTTATCTTTAGTGTCTGCTAGTTTT